>PVKA01012113.1:0-36526 GCA_004027165.1 Ctenomys sociabilis | reverse complement strand
GGAGTGCTGGGCTTACAGGCATGCACCACCATGCCCGGCTTCCTTTCCTTTTCCTAATTTGCCTTAATGGCTATATTTCTAGTGACCCAAATGGCTTAAGATTCATGGAGGCATTGGTTTGAGTAGTTAAAAGACCTTCACATCCACCCATAAAATAATCAAATGATCAGTGTGCAGCAGAGCTGTAGACTTGTGACTCAAGGCAAGGAAATTGACATAAAAAACTTTAGGAAGCAACACAAACATGTTCTCCAATTCCCCGGGAAAAACAAATAATATATGGAGATTGCTTCTCAGCAATCTCCATATATGGTTTAAAATAATTCAAAACCACATGTTGTTTGAAAAAGGAGGATTTTTATAGGTGTGTGAATCTTTTTTTTTGCTTTATGGAAAAGAGATAAAGCTATATGTACTACGTTATAGATGTCAGGACCACACTTTAAAAATGTGTTGTGGGCATAGCTTGAATTTGTCCTTACTGTACTCGTTTCCTTTTCCAAGTCTGCTGCTGCCGTTTACTAGTTCTGCACGCTAGCTGTGCCCAGTTTGCGCATCCAGTTAAGATTTCTTCCTACCTATGAGATCATATTCAGCGACGAAATTTCATCAGTGATAAAGCTTCATGCAATGTTCACCTGCCAAGGGGCTATTTTTACTTTAGGCCCCGCCCTTTGCTCAGTGGCACTGTCAGACATACATGATGCCAAAATGATCAAATAAAAAGTTTCTTCCCACAGTTTAATCATAATGATGGGCTGATTAACGCCTTGGCGCCTGAAAAAAAAAGCTCAGAATGCTTCATGGTGTGGACCCTGGAGCTAGCCAAAGAACTGAGCCCTTGGCTTGTCTAGGCGAATCACTGCTCGGTGATGGCCAGCAGATTACTTCATGACTTTGAGCCTCAGCTCCTGCATCTGTAAGAAAGACTGTATTAGTGACTGCTTTGGCCTTTTGCTAATTTGCATGTAATTAGCATTTTCAAAGGGGAAAGTGATAGACAGATGAAAGGAATAATTAATTTGGGTTATTTTTCATTACATATTAGCCTAATTAAAATATAAAATCCTCCATAAGGAGTAGGGCTATCAGGGGGGACATTTAGATCATCTTAAAGGTGCCCATCTGACAAACAATGTGAGCTTCATTCATGTCACTGTGCTCTTTTCTTCTTTTGGTCCTGTGTCACTATATTTAGCAAATCAAATGTTATTGGACTGCTTTAGGTGCATAGATGTCATATGAAATTTAGATGTCATATGAAATTTTTATTTTGTTATTTTTCATAATGGAGGAAAAGGAATTGAGATATGTATGACAGACGTAGAACCACTGAAATAAATCTGTAGAACTGCATTTTAAATACTCCACAACTATTTTTTTAAATCACTGATTAGAATATATATAATTATTAACATTAAAGTTTTATTAAAATCTTGACATCTGATCAGGAATTGTGGTCAATAGAGTTCTAATGTATTCAATTTAATTGCTCTTTGGGGGGAGGCTTGAGCAGGAATTAAAATTTACAGAAGAGTTCCTTGACCTTGATTATCTCCCCAAAGCTGCAGGGGGTCTTGGGACCAACCAAAGTTGGACTGAGCAATTAAGCAGCTACAATTGTATAGAGCAGTGTAACCAGCTATGTACACAGTTTTTTCTGGTGGGGGTTCTTATGAGGTTCTTAAAGGAATTCTCATCCCTTGAAATATTAAGAAACAATTGTATGACATTAATATCATATTTTAGAAAGATACAAACAAAATATGTGTTTTATATTCTTGTTCAACTGTTAATATTTTTGGGTCATCTCAAAGTTCTGGAAAATGAAAAGTTTTAAGAAAAATCAGATAAAATTAAAAGGTAAAACTTATATTTAGTTTATAGAACCAATTTGTTATAGCTATATTTTTGTTTTAGATACTGCATCTCCATTTCAGGTATGATCCTTAAGTCCTGCACTCTTTTTCTTTTTCTTCTGTATTCCGGCTGCTGTGTTAAACTTCCTGTTTCTCCAGGATGACTAAAAATATTGGTGATGATGGCGGTGGTGATGACAATACTTTCAACTTCAGCTGGAAGGTTTTCTGCAGCTGGGATTACCTGATTGGCAACCCTGAAACAGCTGACAATAAATTTAACTCCATCACAATGAACTTTAAGGTAGATGCACACTTCAAAATTCTGTTCATATATGTCTAAGAGTAACTTCAACAGCATTCCATATGGTCCAGTTAGCCCAGTATTGTAACAGTTTGGAGAAAGGTGAATTTAATAGTCTGCCTACAGAAACCTGGAAACAGTGCTGATTTTGACTGGGAAATAGCCTGTAACCCACAACAGCATTATTATCCCTTGGAACATTTTGCCTCTCAATTTTCTAATAAACTAATATTACTGGACTGAAATAGAGCAATAGCAGTAAGAAGAATCAGAAAGATCAAGTAGAAAATGCTCACTTAATTATTTACAGAAATAAGCCCAATATTTAAAATTTCTATGGCATTATTTTGTAGCTTTAAATATTGTATGGAAATAGTATCTTTTAGAATAAAGTATAGTTTTAGTATTTTGAAGGTTTTTCTTTTTTTTGCAAGAATTTATCCTTTGTCTCACTGGTCTTTGTGGCAGCATTCACCTGGTTTGTAGAACTTTAGATTTAGTTTGCATTTTTGTTCGTCATACCTCTGAGTTCCTGATAGATTTTGTTGTTGAGTTCTTAGTTGTGTATTGTTTTGCTTGGGTATAGGAAGCTATTACTGAAGAAAGAGCAGCCCAAGTAGAAGAAAACGTCCACTTGATCAGATTCCTGAGATTTCTTGCCAACTTCTTCGTGTTCCTGACCCTTGGTGCAAGTGGATACCTCATCTTTTGGGCTGTGAAGCGATCCCAAGAATTTGCACAGCAAGATCCCGACACCCTGGGGTGGTGGGAAAAGAATGAAGTTCGTCTCTGTGTACTTTTATGCTCTTAGAAGCAGCGCGTTGCAGTTTTGTGGCTGATGTTTCTGTGGTGTGACCCTTGACAAAGCTGCTCTTTACCTGTCCTCCCACCTGGCCCTTGTGACTAGCCAGCTTTGTTGCCTGTACTGCTCTTATTCTGAAACCTGTACTGTCTTTCCCTTCATTTTGTGATGGAGCATTACAATCAGGGCAAATATTATCAAACATATAATCTGTCAATTTTTTACTTTTAATAGATGCAATGATGAATGTAAAGAGATTGGTGCTAGGTTTATATCAAAAATTTAGAAGAGTCAGGGTGAGAATGCAATAGTATTGATTTGAAGTCTAAAATTCTCTATTTGAGCTTGTCTTTCTTCCTCTGAAGATCTTGGATGTGTAACTCAAAGATCCAGTTTCTGAATTCTTTGAAATAGCTAGGATAAAGCCCCTGGTTCTTATATTTATCTCACTAGAAGCATACAGCTTTTTTTCCTTTGATTTTGGCTTTCTTCTCTTTTTCATGAGAAGTCTAATTGGGCATCTTCAATCTCTTCCTTCCGGCACCTCACTTGCTCTACTGAGCAGTGGTGGAGGCCAGCTGCCAGCCATGCTTGCCTTCACAGTACAGAGAAAGGTTCCAGGTAGAAATTTAGAATTAGGAAACAGTTGGTCATGAGTTGCTGTGAGGGGTTAGTATAGCATGTGGTATTATTTTGAACCTGGGTATTTTCAAATAACATGCAGATTTAGGTCCAAAAAATTGCAGCCTTTCCATGCATAAGTTCTATAGAGCCTTGTAGACCAAAACAAAACAAAAAAGAGATAAATCTTCAGAAGAGCAGAATTTCTTATGCAACAAACAATATAATCTATGAAATATAAATATTTCAATTGTTTCAGAATTGAGAAAGATAGAAATGGAAGAACCATACTTTGAAAAGACCCTACTGTAATTTCATAGAAACTTGTAAGACAGAAATCATTAGGTAGAAAACTTCCTTCATCAAGGCAAAGGAGCACTTTAAAGCATTTACTAAGTTTGCTTTCCAAGTTATCTCTTAAAATTGTAATAGTAAACACAGGCAAAAGGAACATACAGATGTGGTGATTGGTTCATGTTTTGTATAAATAAATCATACTAAAGGTGAGTAACTGATTATCATGAATAGGATCAATCTTTGTAAGACAATGTTTAACAGCTATTTTAAGGAATCCATGTGTTACAAATGTCAATGAAGGTTGTAATGAGGATTCGTGAAAAACTTCACCTCATAAAATCAAATAAATTTAATTTTAATTCATATACCATCACATAAGAACTGCTAGCATTCTGTTAGGTTGAAATTATGTCATGCTAATTTTATATTGTTCCATGCTGAGTTTTATATCTTATTGATCATACTGATGCAGTGCTCTTAATAGAAATGGAGAAACATATTATCAATTATTTTCTAAATATAGTCTGCATGTCAGCAAGGGAAGGTAAGAAATACTCACTGGTGACAAGTTAAGTTGGGTATTTGTGAAAGTCACAAGAGTTACTGACATGTAGCAACTCCAGTGGGAAAATAATCACTATGCACTGCACATATGTACTATAAAAATAAAATTTTTACAGTTTATTTATTTTTATGAAAAAATATTACTAGAAATCATTTTTTTCTCAGTATAAAAATAGTTCATGTTCTAGATTTTTATCTCTGACTTAACTTACCTAGTAATGTAATCATATGGGTCGAAGCAGGTGCTAAGAACAAGAGTTTCATCTGTTCATGTTTCTACCTCTCTCTCTCTCTCTCTCTCTCTCTTTCTCTCTCTCTCTCTCTCACTGTCTGTCTGTCTCTATTTCTCTGTCTTTTTCTGTCTTCATGTCCCTGTCTCACTTTCTGCCCCTTCTCTCTCCTTCCTTTCCCTTTCTATATAATTTATTCTTTTGTATATGGCATTATAGACCAGTTTTAACTTTTATACACAGGTCTCCATAACATTAAGTATAATATTCTCTGTTTGTTTTTCTGGATGTCTTATTTCTTTCTGACAAAATCCATACCTTAAAAAAACCCTCTAGAAGTATGTATTCTCTAAAATTCAGAATTTAATCTGATGTCAGTCTCAGGATTTAATCTGATGTCATCCATTCTGGGTCAACTAACCAGATCTTGATGATCACCAAATCAGTATTCCTAGTTTCAACCTCATCTTCAAAGAGATAATTTCCATTTCCTTTGACATACTTTTATTGAAATGCATTGCTTATCAGAATCAGGAGTAGGCGGAGCAGTATGTGTTCTCTAAAAACAAGTCATCATTGCCAGCAAGTCTGCAACTCATTCACATTTTGTGAACTGAATGTGGGTTGAATATGATCTTTGTCATTTGATAGAGACCAAATCCTAAAAATATTCATGCAATAATCTTCATCTTAGGTAAAATCAAAGGAGTCTTGTTGACTATGTCACAGAGTTCTTCAGGAAAGCAATCATTTATTTTAAACATCAGTAACCTGGTTCACCTGTTGTGTTTCCTTACAGATGAACATGGTTATGTCCCTGCTGGGGATGTTCTGCCCAACACTGTTTGACTTGTTTGCTGAGTTGGAAGACTACCACCCACTCATTGCTCTCAAATGGCTCCTAGGACGCATTTTTGCTCTTCTTTTAGGCAACTTGTATGTATTTATTCTTGCCTTGATGGATGAGATTAACAACAAGGTAAGCCTTGCCATCACTGTGCTGATAAATTCTGTCCCGAGATGACAGAAATTCCTCTGACAACACTGTGGCCTTGCTTTCGCTTCTGGATCTTTGCTCTCTAGATTGAAGAGGAGAAGCACGTCAAAGCCAACATTACCCTGTGGGAAGCCAACATGATCAAAGCCTACAATGCGTCCCTCTCTGGGAATACTACAGGACCACCCTTTTTTGTACACCCTGCAGATGTTCCCCGAGGACCTTGCTGGGAAACAATGGTGGGACAGGTGAGGATGTGAACCAGAGCACACGTAGTTAGCCAATTAAAAAATAAAAGGAGAGTCAGTATTTTTTCCAAACGTGTTTCCTATTTTTTGCTTATTAATAGAAATAACTAAGATCTATTGAATATTCAGTGTTTGCTAGTTCTGAAAGTCACGTGCGTCATCTCATAGACTCCTCATGTTCATCCCTTGAAATATATGCTTCTGGTAGGCTCCTTTTACTCTTGGATGACAGCACACTGATGTGAGATCTGTTTAGTTTCTAATAAACACAGCCTCAGACTAGTACTTAAATGGAGTTCTATGTAGTGTTACTTGTTGGTCCTAAAGTAGAATATCATGAAAATAGGATCTCTCGGTGTTATACGCTCATGCTAGTTTTTATAACGTCCATTTTTTGTAGAATGAATTTTCCTTAAGCCTCAGAGGAAATGTTATTTTAAGTTATTTGTTTTCATGCAAATACTCTAAGATAAGTGGTATTTTACCAGTGAAAAGAAATCATGCTGTCCATGCCTTTTTGTCCAATAAGAGAAACCAAACCAAATAAAAATCAAGCAAAAACAACACAGATATTCACTTCAGGATCTCTTATTTCTGCATAGATCCAATTTATATTTTGGAAAGCCTCTAATTATATCTAATTAGAACTGACTTCCTTAATGTACATTCTATGAACTCATTTTGGATGTCAGCTCATCACTGACAAAAGAAATTTTCGAATTAAATGTTTATTCTATTAGACAACAGTTCATTAGCAGTGTCTTTGAGGGATCATTTGAAATGTGTTTTGCTATGTTTTGCTTTTAAGATAAAACAAAAATTGAATAATTAAGATTAGTCTTATTAAATTAATATAAGCAAATATGGGTATAGTAGATATAATGTCTCAACCAGATGTTCACTAAATTTATATCAATAATTGCGGTTTCATTTGTAAGAAAAATAATAAATATATATAATGGCAGATGTACACAGTGGAAGGTACACTATAAAATATAATACAGTTAAAGATTATATTTTGCTTTATTTTTTTAAGCTTTCAAAGCCCAGGTAAAGCCCCTCCTTTTTACTTATATATTATTAATTGCTCTATTTTTAGATTTGCATATTTGAAATATACTTATAGGAGCAGATTATGTATTACATAATCAGTGAAATGAAAGTTGTCTTCATTTAGAAGAGAGATATTTGTGGGCCAAGGTATGGTAGACAGAATAATGGACTCCCATGTCCCAATCCCAGGAATAGAATGTGTTTTCCCACATGGCAAAACAGTCTTAGCAGTGCCCAATGTGAGACCATGAGTGTGCAGAGGATGAAGATTAGTAGGAGATGAGATTTAATTCAATCACCAAGAATTCACAGGGGCTACTTCTTAGGCGTGGGAGTGCCTCAGGGAAATAGCAACCAGCCGAGCCCTTTGTGGTTATTTATTTGTTTGGTTTTTGGCAGAACCAGGGATTGAACTCAGGCCCTTGTGCTTGCCAGAGAAGCGCTTTTTCCACTGAGCCATCTCCTTGGCCCCTGTGGTTATTGATTTGTAATTCAAGGACATGAGAACAAAGATGTGGCAGAAAAGCACTTGCAACCTATTCTATAGGAGTTTTGATTAGGGTTCAGGGCCAGGATGGGGCCACTTTTTACATAACCTTTGTGGACATAGCTTAGGCAGGCTCCTCAGGGCAGAGGGGCACAATGGGCAAAGCAATCATCCCTGACAGTCACTTCCTTAATTCTGCTGACTGTCAACCTGTATGCCTTCCATGAGAAGGAGCTGTTGTTACTCAAGTTCCTTTCTTTCTTCTTCTTTTTTTTAAAACACATTCTGGCTGAATCATGCCTTAGCCAGTGTCTCCCCACCTTACAGGTTTGATTAGATTGAGGGTCGTGCATTAGGAGAATTATCCTGAATTATGTGAGGGGGGCCATAAAATCACAAAGATCTTTATAAATGGTGGGGGGAAGTGTCAGGGCCAGAAAGGCTCATTGTTCTGTGAGAACATTCCAAAGTTTCCTCTTCTCCATGGATTTCCTCTGCTTTGTTTCCCTTCAAGAATGCTGTGATACCCTGGTTCATGAAAGTAATTTGTTGTACCATTTTGGGAAAGATGGCCATGTTTGTGTTTGTGTGGGGAAGACAGCCATAGTTGTATTTGTCAGTGAATGAGGAGTGTGTGAACAGAAGTAAACTCTTATCCAGTGCTTTTGTTTGGGAACCAAACATTGGTTGTCAATGAAAGCATTCATGAACTGAGGTAATGCTGTATGTCTACTGAAGTGTACATTTTGGAGAAGGAGAGAAATGAGATAAAGAAGTTAAGAGCTGAGGATAGCAATAGTGTCATTGAGGTGACAATAGACACAGAACTTGGAGTGAGGAGCTCTAAGGACAGAGGGAGGGGACATTGGCTAAGTAAGGAGTCTTGGGAGCACCTAGGAATTAGAAGAGACAAGGAACACACTCCTCCATTCACTTTGACTTTAAACTTCTGATTTCCAGAGTTGTATGTAAGAAAAAGCATTTTAATTGTTTTAAGTTGCACTAAATTTGTGGCAAGTTGTTATAGAAGCAATTAGAAATGAATATTCATGAATTCACAAGTAACCATGTTTCAAGGCTGTTTATAGTGAAATACGATGTTGGTGTTTAACATGAGTCTGTCTTATCCATCTAAACTTCCACCTACATCTTCAGTATAAGTTTCAAGAGATGAAAACCTCAGAAAATATGATTTTCACAAACTCAAGAAGATACTTGAGGAATTTCCTTCTTAGAAATCCTGAACAGCAAGCTGACCTGTTAATAAACAAACACTTACTGAACAGGATTAGTAGAATCAGTGGTGGAGGATAGAGTATGGGCTGGTCTGGGAAGAGGAGGAGGACTTAGATATGTTATCCCTCTATGGGAATATTTAGGTTATACTTCTGTGATTCCCATAATACTGACTTAAAATAAATGAAATGGCAATTATAAATTTCTCTTTGCAAGCCCTTAGATTTGTCTTTTTTCCCTTTAGTGATGTTTGTAGAAATTTTCCTTGCTTCATCCTCTTTCTTTCCTGCCACTGTGTGTGGCTTTCCTCATTTTCCTCCAAGTACTTTCTCCTATGGAATATTAAGCACTTGTGCAGAAGGTCTGCAGAGCCAGCCAGGAGAAGGAGTAGCCATTCTGAACAGAAAGCTGATGAAGCAGGAGGAGCCCAGGGGAGCAAAGGGGGCCATGTTGGACATAACTTTTGTGGCAGCAAGGTTGGTCATCCAATCAATGTCTCTATACTTGCACCTGGAAGCATTTCTATCCTTTAGTTATGAAAATTAAAAAAAAAGCAGCAAAAGCATGAATTTAGACTAAGGGTTCATTGTTCTATGAGAACATTCCAGAAGTTTCTTCTGCTCTGTGGATGTCCCATGCTTTGTTTTGCTTCAAGAATGCTGTGATGTCTTGGTTCATGAAGATAATTTGTTTTTATCATTTTGGAAAAGATGGCCATATTTTTGTTTGTGTTGGGAAAACAGCCATAGTTGTATTTGTCAGTGAATGAGGAGCTTGTGAACAAAAGCAAACTCTTATCCAGTGTTTTTGTTTGGAAACCAAATCACTTGCCAATGAAAGTATTCATGAACTGAGGTAATGCTGAATATCTATTGAAGTGTGCATCTTGGAGAAGAGAAATGAGATAAAGAAGTTACGAGCTGAGAATAACAATGATTAACATTTGCTGGGTATTTTTAAGGTTCCAAACATTACTTCATTGAGTTTTTTAAAAATGTATTTCATATGGGATCTACAGGGTCTCACTAGTGTAGATAGGACTAGTGCTTCTCCTGTTTTCAGCCTCTCAAGCACTGGGATTACCGGTGGGTGCCACCATGCCCAGCCTCAATTGATGTCTCAGTGTGCTCTGGGGACAGGATCAGCACTGCATGCCAGGGATCATATCCTGGCTGCTGCGCTCTGCCTAAGCAGGCACTACTTTAGTACACTGAGCTATCTGGCTGGCCATACTTCATTAAATTCTTAAATATTCCTTTGAAATATGTCCTATCATTCCCACCTTGTGGGTGAGGAGACTGAGGCTTAGAAATGTAATTTGCTCAAGACCTTATAAGAAGTCAATGACAGGAGTCAAATATAACCTACATAGTTGACTTAAATTTGTATTTTGTTCATAGTATTGAACAAAACTGAAACAATTAGTCTCAGTCCTTGTCTCCAAATGCCTGGCTTAAAATGTCTAATGTCTGTGGACCTTTATGTTGCCTTGACCATTTTCCTTTTAAATATATTTAATACAGGGTCTACAGGGTCTCACTATGTAGATTGGACTCATAGTGATCTACCTCTTTTCAGTCTCCTAAACACTGGGATTAGAGGTGCACACCACCATGCCCAGTCTCCATCACCATCTTAGCGTGCCCAGGGGGCAGGACAGGCACTGCATGTCGGGGACCAAACCCCAGTCCTTGCATCTTCCTAAGCACGTGTTTTAATCTGCTGAGCTATCTGGCTGGCACTTTACTTTTGTTTGTTGGTGATTGCTTTAGATCTATTGTTCAGTGTTACCAAAATATTTTGACCAAATATCCTGAGAGTATGCTTGTCGGGTTGGAATGTAGTGCATGACATGAAACCTATGCTCCCCTCCTCACCTAGGTGTTTGGGGATGGAAGTAGATGTCATCTCTCAGGTGAGATTGGATCACAATCTTGGAGATATTCTTTTCTCTGGAGCAGTGTACTCCCCTCATGGTATATGAATAGATATTTATAAGTTTGAATCTTTTTCATCTGTTTTAGATAAACTTTAGATTTTTCACATATTTATTCACTCATTCATTCATTCATTTATTTATCTGAGGAAGAGTAAAATTTCAGCCTTTGGGATAAGGGTGCTTAGAAGGATACGAAGGATTTCCTAATCACCTGAAATGTTATTTTACTTTTGGAAGTCTTCCTTTCCTGTAGTAGAAACTGAAAATATCTCTCAGTTAATCTGCAGTTCATACTAATTATTCGAATCTGAATTAGGCATTGAAGGAGGGTGCAAAGGACATTAAGAATTAGGAAAAGAACATTTATATGTCAGAATAACTTCAGGACTTCACTATCACTCACCCACCAATCCCTTATTGAATAAGTGCTAATTATAAGGTGCTGTGGTAGATGGTGGAGAAGGAAACAAAGATGGGGCTATTTTCTCCTGGTTGTGTTGTTTTAACGGAAGTTTGCTGATGAAGATTTTCCTTGGTCTGTTGACCCTATGGAAGTGAATGGAAGTCTACGGCCTCAGGTGCAGTTTGTAACCACAAACAACTATAGCTTCACGTTTGGGTGTAAAGTAGATACAAGGAATGGGGGCTGGCTGAACTCAGGGGAGGACCTGCCTGTGTGCAGTGCTGATTTTCAGGCTGCACCTTTACGAGGCTTCTATAGTGAATTCAGTTTGGTATAGAAAGCACACAAAGTTATCATGCAAGACTTACAAATATACAGTGGTAGCAAAACACTCAAAGAATATTATGCATTGCACCTGAAATCTTGTTGCAGAGAGCTCACCTTCATCAGGGAGATGTGGGAGATGTTCCTAAGCTAGCAGTGCTGTGCTAATGTGTATTAGTTGGCACAAACTGAATCGAGGGGGGAATTAAAAGAGAGTGGTAGGGGGCAGGGATATAATTCAGTGGCAAAAGCGCCTGCCTGGCAAGCACAAGGTCCTGAGTTCAGTAAAAAAACAAAAGTGACTGGTAGAGGGAAAACCTCATGCAAAGATGCTATGGACTGAAATGCTTTGGATTTACATGGTCTGAAGGAAGGCCAGTGAGGTCCAAGTGCAGAGGACAAAGGCAGGGAGATCCAGGAGGTATACAAAGAGCTGGACATGGTGTATCAAGAGGGGAGAAGACCCAGAAGTGACAGCTTTCAGCACACTCTTGGGGAAGGCTGTCTGTTTTTCTGCATCCTTCTTCTCATTCTACATTCTTCTTTAGAATCACTTCTCCAAATAGATTACTGCTTACACATGTGCTAGTTTGGATAGTAATTAATGTTCAAGCAAGTTTTAAATTTTATAATGAGTTTTCAAAGAAGTTTTATGCTTATCATCTTCATATATAATTAACTTCTCTTTACAATAGATGATATATACTTTGTACTTACAATAGTAGCATTAACCTTTTAAAATATAGTATAGAAAATCTAAAGGAGATAGTGAACATAATATTTCATGTGGTTCTTTGATTCAGCAATGATTGTGGAGTAACACGTGACACCCTGGAGTTTATCAACTGTGGTAGATTAACTGACTGTCAATTTGCAACAACCAGATGAACTGAATTGGGGTGGTTCTGTGTGTGAAGGCCCACCTGGATATCGTTGCCCACAGCATAAAAGGAGAACTGAAGATAAAATGCTATGCTGTTGATTCTCCTGGAGAATCTTATCACCTTGGTTTTTCTGATATGAACTCAGCTGTTCTTATTGTCAGAGGAGCTCAGGCTCTCTCCAAGTGACTCTCCTTAGGTACACTCTACATCCTTGATCATTTTCCTCTTTGGCCCCATAATCTCCTTGATCAGAAAATTTGGGACACAACTGAGTTGCATAATGTTACTCTACAGGTTCTCTTATGTACTGAGTCTTAATTGACCTTGAAAGGCTAGGGCCAAAATGTTGGCTGTCCTTGTGGCCCTCCTTTTTCTCTAACTTTAGGTCTGAAAATTTAGGTTGTTAACTCTCCAGAAGGGAAGCTGATTGTTATTAATGTACATCCGAGGCTGTTGAGCTTAACCTCAGTAACTATCAAACATCTTAGGCTTAACATGGAACAGGTATTTTTAATCAAGTATTTATGTTAAACTTTAACTCCTTACAAAATATAATGTAAAAAATTAAAAAAATTAAAATTTATTTTAAAAATAGGAATAAACAATTATACATGTTTACACATAAGTTTAGAAATCTAACCATCTACAGCACTGTAGCAGGACAGTCCCACATCACTCCTTTTCCTATCTCCTGCCTTCATTCACCACCCCCCTCCTTTTTAAACAAACATCTTACCGAGAGATACCTCAGCAGCAACCAGCATGTCCTGACAAGCAACACCTATTCAGAAGACCAGAATGACAGGCACTCCCAGCCTGAACCTACTACTACAAATTGTTGTCTTCAGTGCAGTTGCTTAGTTCACAGGTATTAGCATATTTAATTAGTCAGGGTGAGAATCCTTCCAAATAACTGCTAGATTCAAAAATCTTCTGAAGATTTTGAGGATCATTGCCTTGCCCATCTTGTACATATAACTGTATGGCTTTACCTTTGTAGTGTTTCCTAGCTCTTCTCCTTGCTCTCTGTTCCTTGTCTAGTCTTCAAGTTCTTCCTTTCCTTTTAAGTGTGTTATGCCTTTCTATTTGTAATTCTTCTTTTGAGTTATTATACTAGGGAGACTATGCACTATTTACATGTGTGTGTCTGGTTCATTTAACTTATGAGTACATGTTCAAGTGGCATCCACTTAAATATGAAGGCTTCAAGTGTATCATTCTTAATAGCTAATACTACATTGTATAGAAATACCACATCTTTTTCATCCATTCCTAACGTGATGAGCATCTTGGTTGTTTCCAAGATATAGCTATCACAAATTGTGCTGCTATAAGCATAGGTAAACATATATCACTATGGTATGATGTTTTCAGCTCCTCCAGGAAAATTCCCACCAGGGACATAGTTGGCTTGAATGGGATTTCCAGTCCCATTTTCCTCAGGAGTCTCCACATTGATTTCCATAATGGTTGCACCAGCCTACACTCCCAACAGCAATAGAGAAGGGTGCCCTTTTCCCCACAGCCCCTCCAACCACAGCTGAATACACAATTTTCTTAGCCCATTGATTGCGAGTAGTGTGTTGTTTAATTTCCACGAGTTTAGTGGGGTTTTCTGTTTTTTTTGTCATTTATTTCCAGTTTCATTGCACTGTGGTCAGATAATATGCATGGGATAATTTCTGCTTTCTTGCATATAATTAAGCATGACCTATGAAGCAGTATGTAGTCTATTGTAGAAAATGACCTGTTTGCAGCTGAAAAAAATGTATATTCAGCTGTGTTAGGGTGGAACACTGTATATGTCCACTAAGTCCATTGGTTTCAAACTCTTGTTCAGTTCTTTTACTTCTTTGCGAATTTTTTGACTGGTTGACCTATCTTTTTGCAATAAGGGAGTGTTAAGATTTTGGTATTTGATATTAGATTTTTCATGTTCATTAAGACTTGTTTTATATAGTTGGGTGCTCCCATGTTTGGTGCATACATATTTATGAGTGTTACCCCTTCCTCTTGAATATTTCCCCTAAACAGTATATAGTGGGCTTCTTTATTTTGCTTGATTGTTCTTTGTTTGAAGTTGAGACTATTGAGAGCAGAATTGCTACTCCTGCTTTTTTCTGATGTGTTGGGGTGTGTTTTCCATCCTTTGACTTTCAGCCTATGAATGTCTTTTTGATTTAAGTACGCTTCTTGTATACAGCATATTGTTGGATTTTGTTTCCTAATTCATTATGCCAGTCTATTTCTCTTCATTGATGAATTTACATTGATGGCTGTAATTGAGATGTGTTGACTTACGATTGGCAAGTTATTTACCTGCTGTTGTTTACTCCTTTTTGTCCTGTGTTTAATTGTTTGCCCTATTTAGTGGGTTTCTTCTGTTCCCATTGGTGGAGTTCTGATAATTTTGGTCTCTCTGAAGAACATCTTTTAGTAGTCTGTGAAGGGTTGGCTTTGTCATCATGAAATTCTTTAGTTGTTCTGTGTGATGGAAGTATTTCACTTCTCCATAAAACTTGAAAGATAGTTTTTCAAGGCAAATTCCAGTCTGGGCTGGAATGTGTTTTCATAGAGGATTTGAAGTACTGCGCTCCATGCTCTTCTTGTCTTTACGGTTTGTGAAGAAAAGTCGGCTATAGTTCTGATGGATTTTCCTTTGAATGTAATCTGCTTCTTTTCTCTAATGACTTTCAGTATGTTACTTTTGTGCTGGGTTTCTGGGATGTTGTCTATTATATGTCTCATTGTGTTTTTATTTGAGTTGATGTTATTTGGCATTTTGTATGCTTCAGTTACCTGACTGTTGAATTATTTCCTCATGTTTGGGAAGTTTTCTGCTATTACTTCTACCCATATTCTTTTTACATCATTTGCATTGGCTCCATCCTTTTCATTGATGCCTATTATTCTTATGTTGCCCATCTTCACATCGTCTTACAGGTAATGAATTATTTTTTCCTGCATTGTAGTTGTTTTTAGGTGATCTTTTCCTACCTTTTCACTAGCTGCACCAGCATCTTCAAGATCTGGCATTTTCTTTACTTTCACTCAAACAGTTTTGCAGGGTTGTGGTTGAGATTTCAAGTTCCTCTATATTTCTTTGACTCTGCTTTATGCAATCAATTTCTTTCCTATATTGCTCATTGAAGAAGTCCATCTTTTTTTTTTTTTCTAATTTCCTCTATTTTTTATCAATGTCTTCTTTAGAAACAGCTATTAATTCTTTTATTGCAGAGTTTTTTTCAGGTTGGGTTTCCTCCATATGTTTCGGTATTTGATTCTTTACTGGTGAAGATTCTTTATTGATGCCATGAATTCAGGTATTCTTTTTATTTCAGAAATTAGTGCTGCTTCAAGTTCTTCTATACTTTTATGATGTTGCTTATTTTCTTCTGATGTTATTAATTCATACATTTCACCTGAGCTAGGGTCCTGTGCACTTGTTCTGGGTGGGCACTGGGCTTCCTCCTTATTTTTCTGCATTTGATTCTTTACTTCAGATGCTATGTATTCAGAAATTTCTTTTTTTTTTCCCCAGAAATGAATTCTGGTCTGAGTTCCTCTATACCTTTCTACTGTTGTTTCTTCACTTCCAACGCTATTAATTCATACATTTCAGCTGAGCTAGTGTCCTCTGCACTTGTTCTTGGTGGGTTGTAGTCCTGAGATTGCATTTTGCTCCTTCTTTTTGTCATTTTTGTATAGTTCTCACTTCTGACCTTTCATGTAGAGCTTTGATGCAGTTATTACCTTAGAACCTACTGAAGTTCAGGCACAGATCTATTAAGTATGAGTTTATCCAGCTATTCCTGGCTTGGGTCTAGCTCTTATGTTAAGCTCCTTCCTGCTGCAGCCCTTGGAAGTGAGCCTATTGTGCCCCTCTGCCACATCAGTAAATCTGTGGTGCTCCTCTGTTGTGCCCCTGGTCCAGGGGCTGCCAGAAGCTCTCCCACATACTAGCTGGACCTGGACTTGTGGATGGGAGGGGTAGAGGTTTTCCCAGAGAGCAGGGCAGAAAGAGTCCCAAGAATTCAGTGGAGGACTCACTCAGGGGATGGCCTGGACTCTTTCCACCAGTGCAGGAGAGAGCCAGATCTCACCCTCACACTTGCCAGGCCTGAGCTTGGGCAGGATGGGAGGGTTGGAGGTTTCCTGAGAGAATGAGAGAGCTGGGCAGAAAGGGTCCGAGAATACAGTGGCAAGAATCACTCAGGGGCTGGCCTGGGCTAGATCTTCCAGTGCAAGGGAGCACAGGAGCTCACCCCCATACTCTCCAGGCCAGAGCTTGGGCCAGATGGGAGGACGGGAGGTTTCCCATGAGAGCAAGGGAGCAGGGCCTACATAATGATTTTAAATATCTATATCCTAGAAAAGAATTTTAGGCTTTTTACAACAATTTTGTTGAGACACAGTCAATATGCCATACCTTTTATCCATTTATGTATACAATTCAATACCAGATTAAAAAAACTTTCCATGTGGTTAATATTTCCTGTCTTTTATTCTTTTGTCATACTTTAAAAAATTTTCTTGAAAAGAAGATTTTTACATGGTAATTTGAGGATGGAGAATAATTATTTTTATAGGAACAAAACATAGGTGAACCATTGTTTAAATAATCAATACATTACACCTTGTTGTCTTTGTAGTAGTTATTCATAGTACAAGATGCAGACATGATATCCCGTCCAAACACTATCAGTACAAATCTTTCTTCTCATTGAGTTAAGACAAAGTAGCTGTATATCTATCCTATTTTGTATATACCAATACAAAATGGTCCTTCATTGATATCCCCTTTTATTGTTTAGTTTTTTCAGAGATGGGTATTCCATTGCCACTTAAATATTGTAGGTGCGTGAATTCAGCAAAATAATCCAATATAATCTAGTAGTCCATAATAGTAGTGGGTCATCCGTAGGTAATTGCAGTCTTCCAGCCAACAATTTTTAGAAACATGACCAGTGTGACATTGGCAATGGGACTTTTGAAGAGAGAAATGCATGTTTTAATACAGAAAATATCTCAACAGGAATTTGTGCGGCTGACTGTTTCTGATGTTCTGACAACATATGTCACCATCCTCATCGGTGACTTTCTCAGAGCATGTTTCGTAAGGTTTTGCAACTATTGCTGGTGCTGGGATTTGGAATATGGATATGTAAGTATGATATTAATTTTTCTTTTATCAAACATTTCCTTTCTGATGCATGATTTACACAGACTATGTTGGAGGATGGGCATGTCAGAGTCTCCTGGGCACAGTCACCATTTTAGGTGTCAGTGAATAACAAGTCTTATAATTGACAAGAACCCAGAGCTGAGTATCATGGCTTTCAGTTTTGAAGAAGTAAAATTAACATAGGTTGAATCATGTGGTGTCTTCCAGCTACAATGCTGAATGAATCCTCAGTTAAAATGTTGAACTCGGGAATTCTTTGTCTCATAGCCCTCTCTCCATGGAGCAGATCTTTCTGGACTAAGCTTTGCCTCTTGTTCAGCCCTCTGGTCCCCTAAAGTTGAAGGGCAGAGGTACAGCACTCAGTGTTTTGTGGTCTAACACATGGCCAAGACTTGATTTTCCATGTTTTACAAATAAAACTGGCTCCATGTGTGCTAAAAAATATAGCCTGGGGGATTGATAGCACTCCTGTGGCTAAAGTCCTCATGTGACCTCATAAGCCCCAAGAATGAAACCCAAATGCCTTTCTAGGGCCTTCAGCACCTTGTGTCACCTGTCTTTCTGATCTCACTTGTTACCACTGCTCCTCTTGTTTTGTAAAGTCCATGAACGGCTTTTTAAAAATACTCAAACACAAGAAAGTCTTTGCTTTTGTTCCTGGATGTTTCTTCCAGAAGGGGTGTCCCCTAGACTTTTGCATGGCTGGTTCTTTCTTGTCATGAGGGACTCAGTTACTAGTTAGATCTCGGAGCTTTTCCCTAATCATTTGATCCAATGTAACCCATCAGGCTCTCTACATGTCAACATGATATTTTATTTTATTTTGACATATCCTTTTAGAATGTGCTTAGTATCTGTCTTTTTCTTTTAGAGTGAAAGCTACATGAAAACAGAAGCCCTGACCTCTGCACCACACTAGCAGCATAGCAAGTGTTAGGTATTGAATGTGGATCCTCCATATCATGGAGGCAGCACTGGCTGGTGACAGCACTCTGCTTATTTCCAAGGGTGCATTCAGGAGTCAAGTCCAGCTTAGTGCTCCAGAGTCAGGGATGCTTCTGTCCTTACCAGTGAAGGAATATTCTTAGTATCTGTTCTAACTTCTTTTAGTTTTTTATTTTAGTGAAGGGTCTACAGGGTGTTCAGGGTCTCACTACTAGATCAGGCTTGTAGTAATCCATCTGTTTACAGCCTCCTAAGAGCTGGGATTATAGGCGTGCACCACCATGTCCAGTCTCAATTGCCAGCTCAGCATGCCCTAGGGGTGGGAGTGGCACAGCAGGCCTAGGGATCAAACCTCTGGCCCCTGTGCCTGCTTCCAGGTGCTTTAATCCACTGAGCTATTTGGGAGTCCTGGCTGCTCTAACTTCTATCTCATGCTACCTACTTCCTGAAGGAGTCCTGTGTTCAAGATGCCTTGCAGAGCTCCTGGCTCTCTGGCTGTCTGACTTTGAGATAATGCTTTTGATTAGATCATCCCTGATACCCTCACTGAAAGCACCTCATGCAAAGAGGTGCCAAGAGCACTGAGATAATGCTCTTTGGTGAGCCACAGTGAGATCATGCTATAGATCCAAGATGCTATGTTGTGTGGCTTTCTCATTTGTTGTTATGAGGTATTTTGCTGGCTTGGTTTCATTTCTATTTTTCTTGCTTACTTCAACGTTTCTCAGACAGACATAAAAATTGTCACTTTTTTCTTAGCCTATTGCTTGGCTTTTGTTTGACCTTTATCCTTTACTGCTCTGTTTTTAAGTGATAGAAGATTTGATCACGAGTACAAAGGCAATATAACATGCCTTGGGTGCTTAAAAGCAGTAACTAAATGACTCTAATTTGTTATTCATTGAGAGCTGACAGAGCTGTTGGGTTAGTACAAAGTACAAGGAAATATGTTTCTATTGTAGGTGTAGTGAAGCTTTTTCTTGTGCTACTTTTGAGGGTCTTGGCGAAAAGCTCCAGGGATCTAGGTTAACTTTGAGCTCATGGGATGCTACAGTTCAACCCTAGTTGAGAGTGGGATTCTGTTACATCCAATGGATTCTATCCACATATTTGAGTGGAACTTCGGAGTCCTAATGTCCCCTTTCCCGAGTCCTCTTTCCCCTCCATGGGGTACTCATGACCTCTTACTGATTCCTTGTCAGGCTGTCTTGGCTGTTACTTAATGTCTCCACATTCTCAACTAGGAAACATCATCTGAGCAAGATGAGTAACCCTGGAGACCAGGAAAAATGCAGCATTTCTGATTCAGTAGCTCTGGGTCAAGGCCTAAGAAATAACTTTTCTTACAGATCCCTAGTGCGCCTGCTGACCCTGGTCTGGAGACCACACTTGAGATTCACTGCTCTGGAGCCATAGTCCAGGACAGCCTGGAGCTAGAAGTCAAGTGATTCAAGCTATCAGAATTGTGCTTTCCATAGAAAAAGATGAGGCAGATTGCTACAAAGAAAATTAATTCTCTCTGAGATTCTGAATTAGGTGTCACAATATCCATAGGTTTCAGTCTGCTCAGGATAACTAAACTCGCTGGAACACAATGGGTCTTCTCAGGCTTTTTGGCCTACTGAATGCCAGATGTCTTCCCTCTGGGTAGATGACTGACCTCTGACCACCACAGACAAAGTTCTAAAAATAACACAAGACCATTTCTAGTCCTGTAGCTGTTGGGGTCCTCTGCCTAAATCCATTTGGCTCCTTAGTTTCTGACTTCTGACCATGTTGCTAGGGTGAGGGACCATCACCAGGTTATTATACTCTTTTTACTGAGTATTCCATTGTCCCTGGCTTTGAGAAAGCTCATTTCTGTTCTCTCCAACTATCATTTATTTTTGTTTCTCTATTGTACAGACAATTGAGCTAATATAATATAAATTAATTTATGTTTACTGTGATGATATTTTAATATTTAAAGTATAATTTTATACTTTAAAAAGTATATCTCTAATGGAATGAACATTGAATCCTACATATATCTATGTAATTTTTTTGGCTTCTTATGTATGTTTTGTTATAAAATAGAGTTTTCTTTTTATTGAATAAAGTATTAAATTCCATTTATAATGTTTTTACAGAGAAGGAATTATTTAATAAGAATTACTAATTTTAAAACATGGAAAGGATGCCCAAAAGTATCTAGTTTAGGAGTTGGTGAGACTTTTATAAAGGACTGGATCATAGATTTATTTATTATTTATTTATTTACATTTTAGGGAAGGCTCTACAGGGTGTTCAGGGTCTAGCTACTAGATTGGATTTGTAGTGATCTGCCTGTTTACAGCCTCCCAAGAGCTGGGATTACAGGTGTGCACCACCACAACCAGTCTCAATTGCTGTCTCAGCATATCCTGGAGGCGGGGCCAGCATGGCAGGCCTGGGGATCGAGCTCCCTGGCCCATGCACTT
Source organism: Ctenomys sociabilis (assembly GCA_004027165.1). Lineage (NCBI taxonomy): Eukaryota > Metazoa > Chordata > Mammalia > Rodentia > Ctenomyidae > Ctenomys > Ctenomys sociabilis. The sequence goes on along the minus strand of PVKA01012113.1, from coordinate 15,689 downwards.
GCTCGCAGGTGCTTTAATCCTCTTAGCTATTTGGCTGGCCCTATAACCAATAAACTACTGTTTTAACCTAGAACTGTCATAGGAAATATAGCTATATCCCAATATAAATGTATTTTCATAAACAGGTGGCTGTCCATATAGGCTTGTGGGCCAGCATTATATAGTTAACTTCACTAATTTACCTGCTGAGCAAGGTAGGCCCTGAGGAGGTCAGTGACTGGCTTTGCTCACCTATCTGGGAAATGGTGAAGCAAAGCTGAACACCTATGAGGTAGCTGTACCACAAAGACCTTTGGCCCAATGGCTCTGCTGTGTGTTTTTGGTATCAGGTCAGTTTAGACATCAGAAGTCTTCTTCCTCCAGCTACTCCTGCCACAGATGCACTGTGAGGCCAGTGGGTCCCAATGGTTTTTGTATTTTCCTAGTCAGCTAGTTATGAAATATGTCATCTCAAATGACCTTGAGTAGTATAGGTGCTTGTGAAAGAGTTAAGGGAAAAATATCAGAAAGATTGAGTTTCCCCTGGGTCCTGTGGTTTGCTGGGCTGAGGCATGACAGCATTCCTAAGAGGCTAAGGTGGACGATCTGTTTCTTGAGTGAACACAGAGAAAAGGGGCTGCAAGGCCATCGCCCCTCCCCAGCTATGCCTCTTTCAGGTGTGTCCTGTGCTCCCACAGGCTCCAGGGCAGATCTCCAGATGACTGGGAGCAAAGTGCTCTCCAGAGTGTAAACACACCTAGCTCATATTTTTCAGTTGAAAATAATTCATTTTCCCCTGTGGATGCATTTATTATTTTCACTGTTGATTTTAGAAAAAAAAAACTGTCCACCAAATCTTTTTACATCCTATAAACATGATACTTTTAGAAACTCTGAAATTTGATTGAACATTTTCAACATAACTTCTTAATAGTGTCTTGAAAGAATTTATGTCAAAATTATCTGAACCTTGAGCTGGAGAGATAGCTCAATGGCATAAGTGCCTGTCTGGCAAGTGCAAGGTCCCAAGTTCAGTCTCTAGTAGAGAAAAAAGAAAGTTCAGCTTTAAAAAAAATTAGCTGAATGATTTATGTTTTATTTAATTTATATGACTATTTCCTATATTTCATTATATATCATCATCTAATCTTGAGATGCATGTTACTCTTATTACAATCTGCTTCCTGTTTACTCTCTGGATCTAAGGCGCACTATCTAGATTCCTGAGACTTTAGAGGCAAAGCAGTTGAACATGGGGGACAGTTTTGCTGGAATCCAAATTAGAGACTTATTGTATTTTCTCTTACAAATATATTTTTCAGTTCTCAGGTCTGGGTGAAACAGGCTCTTTCAGGTCATCTTAGTTGTGCGTGTGTGTGTGTGTGTGTGTGTATGTGTGTGTGTGTGTGTCTGTGTGTCTGTGTTAGGAGAGGGGACTACTATAGGGACACAGACAAGCTGAAGCCAGCCACAGCCCTATGCTGGGGCTGCAGTTGTGTGTGGTTTCTCCATGGCTGTCTTCTCAGCCGCTCGCATCACGCTGACTGTTCTTACTCACTTGTGATTGCTGTCTCTTCTGAAGTTTCTGTCTCCAGTTCAGTCGGGGACAGTTTTCTTGCTTTTGTTGATTAAGTCCATTGGTAGGTAGTGTTCTTCCAGGATGTCTAGCATGTTGCCAGGAAGGTTTCTGCTGGGTCATGACCATGCCCACACGGGTGGGAACTTTGCGCTTCCTGGAGGGCTTCCCCCTGCGGGACAGTGCACTGGTTCTTCCTGAGCACAATGTGTTACTTAGTATGTGGTTTAATGACTGCTTCAACTTTTGGTATACTTCTATTTCTATATTAAATTATAAAATTAGACCTATTTGTATTGAAACAAGTTATTAAATATACATAGTTTAGAAAAGAAAAGAAAAATTCACAATTTAGCACTCCCATTTGCTTGGTATTTCGCAGTCGTTTCTGTATTTATAGTTTCATACAAATAATGACTGTATCATATGATATTGTTTTGTTCAACACTAGAGCATAGTTTTCACTCATGAACACAATGATTCCAAAACAATTGTAATTAGATGCAATAACATATCACTGTGTACTATGTTTGGTTAGCTAATATTGGACACATATTATATTATATCATAATATTACATTACATTACATTATATTATATTATACTGCTAAAATTTAGCAGCATTTTTAGATGGCTTTGTTAAGACATTTCCTAGAAGTAAGCTTACAGGGTCAAAGAGAATAAGTTTTTAAAAAGCTTTCATTATGTATTATGGAACTTTTCCAGGGATCAGAGTATAAATGTGCATCTTGCCATACTTTCAGTGTTTTAAGATGAGCCTTACCATGGGGAGGGGCACTTTCTGAGTGTCCTGTGTGTTCTAATTGGTTACTCGGTTGTTGCTGCTGAAGAAAAGCACCTGGGAGGGGAGTCATGCTGCACGCGAACACTTGCTGGGCTGGGCGGTACTCAGCATTTCAGATGTTAATCTAGTGAACACTATGTCTCTTCCAGCCTTCATACACCGAATTTGACATCAGTGGCAACGTCCTTGCACTGATCTTCAACCAAGGCATGATCTGGTAGGCCAGCTGTTGGACGGTTTATTGCTTACAAAAATGTCTCCGAGGTTATTGCTACAGAAGGCACTGCAGTTTCACTCTAGGGCAGCCAGCACTACGTGGTTTCTAACTCACTGTTTGCCTGAATACAGTTATTATTTTCATATCTTAAATCTTTGTTCCCCAAGACATCTCCCTGTTTGACAGAGTGCTCCTTCATCACATCATGAAAATATTTGTTCTCATGGCCAGATCTATTTTAGGACTATTTTTTTTATAACCTTGTAACGAGGGTCTGATAAAGAGCGATAACAATACCACCTGTTAAATGTGTAATAAATTAGCATAAACCTTTTTAAAGAAACTGATTATATTTTCTTGTCATTGCTGAACATATTTAAAAATACATCTGGCAGCTATTTTTGAAAATATTAGCTTACTAAGTCCAATCGTTCTGTGGAGATGAAGCACATGTTTTGGGAAGGTTGAGTTAAAATAGGACCTTTATTCTGTAACTTGTTTAAATAGGGTCATTTGCACAGGGGAACTTTTCTTTAAAGTTTGGTTTATATTTTGATGTGCAAAGGATTGTCACATCTATTATTAAATGGAAGAATTTTCACTGTAAACCCTGACAGGTTATGATAACTCGATACAGTAGAAACTGTTTTTGAGTTTAAAAATTGAATCACAGCATGCAATTCGTCTGGGCACCATGTGTCTTGGAAATCTGTCTCAGTTAACTAATAGTACCCGCATACTCAAGCAGTGCGGTTGAGCTACTTTGTCCTGTGGGCATGTGCCTATAACACTATTTTTAAAAACTATGTATTTATTTATTTCATATGGGGTCTCACCAAGCATCTTGAATCCTCCTGTGTTAGCCTCCCCATCACTGGGAAAACAGGCGTGCACCAATATATCCTGTTTCAGGGGCCAGCATGGTATGCCTGGTCCGTGTACTTGCCAGGCAGGTGCTTAGACCTCCAAGCTATCTCTCCAGCCTCTAAAACTCTACTGTGCCACCAAGCACACCATGGTCCTACCCAAGAGTGCCCAGAGAGCTTCAGCTGTTTAGCAAGCTTCATATATTCCTCAAATCCTTCAGTCATAGCTGGTCTGAATTATTAATCCCTTCTGCACTGATGCTGACAGACACTGGACCTCTTTGCAATGGTTCAAAGCATGTTGCTTTGCATTTAGAAAGACCACCCTCAAGGGCTCCATTGTCCTGCCATATGCCTGTCAAATTCATGAGACTCCTTATGTGAAACAATATACAGCCTGTGAATAGGTGGTTTCCTCTGTTGTCGGACATTTAACGGTGTATTCCTGAACTATCACATTCTAAACTTTGCAAGGATGGCTCATATGTCTCGAGTTGTAAAGGATTTGAAAGGACCCTTTATTCTCCAAGCATGAAGGAAAGGCAAGGAGGTTTGAGGAAACACTCCTGACAGACAGCAAAAAGAGCAGCTCTTATGGATTTTGATCTTTTGCTTTCTGGAGGGAGATCTGCTGCTCAGGTTGCAAATGGCAAAAGTACTCATGGGCTGGTGAGAAAACTCTGTCTTGTATCAGTGACTTTCACACAAATTGTCACAAATCCCTCAGGCCTGGTGTATGATGACAGACACATATTTCGTGTCTATTTAGAGTTAAGATAAATGATAGGCCTGGAAATTTGTTGGTATTGTCAGAAACATGATTGTTTGCCCTGAAACTCTCAAGAATCTAAAAATCTTTCCAATTTTCTCATGGGCAGAACCATTATCAAAATCTATCCACTGTCTTTGTGCTATAACTTGATTCTTGTTAGTTTGAAAGCAGCTTCAGAAATTGATCATGTTTGTGAATATACAAAGATATTTATCCAGAATAAAATTACTTATTGTTATTCACTATTCATGGTCAGGTCAATGCTTTGCACAAATAATCTTTCCTGAGCTCGTGGGAGATGGCTGAGGGACAGAAGGTGTGGAGTGGTGGCAGAGTGCAGACAGGGGCAGAGTTGGAGAACTAGGCTTACTCTGCACCTGGCCCCTCACTCAAGTACTCCACTGTTTTCCATGTGAGGCATGAGGCTCAGACCCCTGAGGTTATCCATTTTCCACAAAAACAGTGAAAACTTTTTAGGGATTTTGTATTGAAGTCTATCATTTCATGATTTGTAAACATTCAATTACAGCTGTAGGAGTTGCAGAAGAACGAAAGTTATTTACACAGATGTTATTAAAGTCAAGACTTACAGGTAAAGTCCATTTGGATATGATTTGACTGAATGACTCATCAACTTCATTTACATGATTATTTTTAAATTAGAAGCCCTGAACAGCTGTACTGATAGTTTTAAATCATGAAAATCATAGAATAGGATGCAGAGAGGTCATAGAGAACATGCAGTGATAGGAGAGAAGGTATGAATTTTGGATATTGTTCCAACACTGTCCCACTGTGTATCCTTCTCCATTACTGTCATCTTTCCCCTTCATTTTCTTAGTCAGTCAGATGTGAGTAATTTGACATGTACCTGTCTCCAGAGTAATACAGAATGGCACATAAAAGCTTTCATTTGCTTTGATCTTCGTGCAAGGAAAGCATTTCACAAGACTAAAATATTACTTTGGCTTCTAGCTGACAGATGAGGGGATAGGGTCTAGCTAAGGGTCTTAGTGCATTGAGCAGAATAATAAGTGAGTGACACAGATACAATGAACAGTCAGACTCAGGAGTCGCTGGGCCAGGAACTGGCTTTATAGCTTATAGCTCTTGAATCATTGTGCATAAAGGCTATGTGATATTTGTGTTGAAGTTTATTTATAGATTCACATGAATATGCTGTGTATATAAGGAAAAAATATATATGTAGAGTAAGTCTAGGTTTAGAGTTATGTGTAAAATTTTGCTTTAAACTCCATTAGGTTCTGTAATAATGAAACACAACCCCAGAGTCTTAGCAACATACAAAAAGAACACACCCCTTGTAGGTTGGCAGAAAGCTCTGATCTCACACTTCACTTACTGTAGAGATCCAGACTGAAGGAATGAGATCCACCTGAAACATTTCTGGTCAGAGAGAGAGGGAGCAAAGAGAAAATAATCCACATGGGCTTTTTAAAATTTCCATATAGAAGAGAGACATCATTTCTATTCATATTTTGTTGACCAAAGTGAATCAGAAGCCCAAGCCTTCTTCACTTTTAGAATGATGTGAGCATTATCATTTATAAATGTATTACACCTCAGATACTGGCATTTGACAGTACTAGCTAAGACTTTGAAATTCTGACCCCTCTGGGCTTGTTGCTGATTTTGTTTTCTTAAATGTTGAACTTTTGTCTTGCTGTTTTATAAAAATGGTACATTGTGTTGCTTCAAATTATGTCCTCCCACTAAAAAAAGAAAAGAAAACATCAGCCACAACAACAAAACCAAAAGAAATTTTCCAGAATTTTTTTGTTAATTCATTATGGCAGATATTCATATCTGTTGTTTGACATTGTGTAATAATAAGATAATCCAGATTGTGGCAAGATTCCATTTTTTCAAAGGAATGAGTTAACTTTGGTTTATGTAATATCAAACATAACGAAAGTTAGGGCCAACTGGATAGTTCAGTGGACTAACACACCTGCTTAGGCAGGCACAAGAACCAGAGTTCGATCCCTGGCATGCCATGCTGGCCCCACCCCTGGGACATGCTGAGACTGTGATTGAGGCTGGGCATGGTGGCACATGCCTCTAATCCCAGTGCTTGGGAGACTGAAAACAGGAGGATCACTTTGAGTCCAATCTGTGTAGTGAGACCCTGTAGACCTGTACTAAATACATAAAAAAAAACTAACAAAAGTTGATATTTTTAAGTAAAAAATGCTGCTATAGTATGCCAAGGTTATATTGAATTGGGTAAACAATTCAGGTATTAGAAAGTATTAAAGCTAACCAGAAATGCTGAGAGATTTTTTATAGTTAAGACAGTTTTAAAGACAAGACTCAAACTGTATTTATAAAATAACTACACATGTGTCTTCCTTTGGGTTTTGGAGTAGTACATTGCTATTTATACTGCTTTGTGGTACTAATCAATTTTCTTATAACAGAAAACTGAAATTTATTATGTTGCAATAAATGAAAAAATCATCAAGTAAAAGCAGCCTCACCTAGCTGACCTTGAAAGTGATGTATTGCATACTTTTTAAAAGTCAAGGCCAGGGGCAGTGCTGCACATCTGTAATCCCAGTGCTCAAGAGATTGAGGCAAGAAGATTGCTGGAAGTTTGAGGCCAGCCTAACCTGATTTACATGAATGAATTCAAGCCCAGCCTGACCTACATAGTGAGACCCTGTCTTGAAAAGAAAAATGAAGTCGTAGATTCCCAGCATAAACTAAAATAAGAAAATAAATACATAAACTAAATATAGATGTGAGGGCTTTTAGATCTCAAAAGCACATAAAACTAGCTATAAATTATCAAGAATGTGTAACATAGTCTTAGTTACAACAATCCAATAGCTACTACAATAAGATAATGGTTAATGTCAGAAAAAGAAAATTATTTCAAAATTTTTCCTCATTCATTTGAAAAGATCTAATTGCTCATGACTAAATGGTTAATCCAAGTATATTGCTTATTGACTATAATGAGTGGTTTTCAGAGTCAATCATAAAAATGTTACATATATTAATGTGATAAGTATTGGAGAACTTATTTGAGAATTAGAAGAAAGAAGTAAGACAACATGAATATACTATTTATTCTTTTGGCTTATATTTAAATGATAACCAATACTAATTTACATATTTTTGTGACAAACCTATGTGCACAATGTCTATGATAATAAAAGAAATGTAAAAATGCATAGAAGATGGAAACCGAGTGGTCATCTTTAACACAGCGGGCCTGTGTTCATACATTTTCTGCCTTTGCAAAGAAGCACGATGCTATGCTCCTCCCCCAGCCAGGAAGACCAACACTGCGCATGCTCTGTTTCCTCTCCAGGATGGGCTCCTTCTTTGCTCCTAGCCTCCCAGGCATCAACATTCTGCGCCTCCATACGTCCATGTACTTCCAGTGCTGGGCCGTGATGTGCTGCAACGTCCCTGAGGCCAGGGTCTTCAAAGCTTCCAGATCCAACAACTTCTACCTGGGCATGCTGCTGCTCATCCTCTTCCTATCCACCATGCCTGTCCTGTACATGATCGTGTCCCTACCACCATCTTTTGACTGTGGTCCCTTCAGGTCTCTAGTCTTAGAAATAGGACTTATGGGTAAAGGTGGGAATATCCCCTCCTTGTGTAATTTATTGTCTCTCCAGTGGCAATTCTGGTGGTGAGAAATGAGATCCTTGGGCTATTTTGGGTCATTATGCTACATGTAGACTTTTAGGAGGGTTTCATTTGTTTCCTCACATGGTAATCCTAAGTGGAAACTTAACTTATACTGCTCTGGGCAAAATATGGACAGGGATACTGAGGTGTCTCCATGTTATGGGATAACTAAATAAGAAGCTTTGATTATACCAGTTCAAATGTGAGAATTTTCCTGATGTTAAAACAGCATAACCAGGTATGGTCAGCTATGGCTATTTCTCACATGCTATACTGCATGCAGGGGCAGTGGGAGCTTTCTCACATACTGCTGGGAAGTGGAATTAGTAACCAATAGTAATGCATATGAAGAAGGTTGCAGAACTTAGTATGTAAAGTGCTACACATTGGTAAAAGGAAAATACATGTCTTCTGTACATTTACCCCAAATGTCCTTCAGGCCAGCAATCAGGAGTCAAGAAATCTCTGATGTGAGTTTAAGTTGTGTCTTTCTACATTTCCCTATGACAAAGCACTCTTTGTTTCATTTATTTATTTTATTTTTACTTTTTATTATTTTTTGTTCATTTTAATGAGAAAAAAAGATAAAATAGCAATGAAACAGTTTCACAACAGGTTGGTAGGGCAGTTACAATAATTAATACATTGCATATTGTTGTCTCCATAGTAGTTACTCAGAGGACAAGATGCAGACATATTTTGTGTAAAAAGTAGCAGGACAGACCTTTCTTCTCAATGAACTAAGAGAAAGCAGCTCTGTATTCTAACAGAGTGCCTTTTTGACACATCAAAAAGCAAAGTCACCAGAGTCTGGAAGATCAGGTTTCCTTTCTTGAAAGCCCTTAGAAATTAACTTCCTATCCTCCCACCCAAGGCCTCTCTGGCAGTTGATTTACTGCCCCGTGTAAATTTGAGAGAAGGAAATGACAATGTGAGAAGCTGGTGGAAGGACAAGCACGATGTTAGCAGGGCCACATGCAGTTTTGCCTTCCTGCTGTCAGATCCAAGTTGTTTAAAGCCAAAATGTTCATTTAAAAAAGTTTGTTCTTCACGGACTAAGTATAAAAGAGGTTCTTTTTCTTTCTATTAAGAGACTTAGTTGCTGTTTTATTAGAAAAGAAAGAAAATACTGAGCCAGATCAAAATTGGTTTCTGTCATACTTAGGAAACTGATGGTGACAAGCCCTCTTCCCGTATGCATGCATGCGTGCATGTGCGTGTGTGTGTGTGTGTGTATGTGTGTGTGTTCTTGTTGTGTGCATGTGTGCACATCTCCAAGTAGGCTGAAATAAATAACGCAGACAGTGACATCTGGAGACTAAATATGAGATTGCAGTCTTAAAGGAGACATTTACTTAATCCCTAATCTCAGCCTACAGATTTCAGGATGTACACCATTCGGGTCTTCAGTTACTTGCAAATTACCTGCACAGCTTATTCTCCAGGATAAATACTAAGGGTGTCTTTAATGTTTTCATTGAAAGTTGGTGCTCTTCTCAAGAAAAGACAAAAAGAACTTTAGTAGTCTGAAAGCAAAACTGCTTGCTGGAAACATGGAGCTGCATGCAGCTCCAGGTTATCCAAGACAAAGACACACCATTATGAACTGAAACAGGTGCCCTCAGCCCCCAAATGCCATTCAGTTAGATACATGTGACAGTTGCACAATCTGAGTGTCTGAGCTCTCCCTCCTTCAGTTTCCCTATGTTGTAACTGAGTTTCTCGGATTTTTATTGAAAAAAATTGCAACTAGGGCATGTTTTCAAACCTTGACCAAGAGTTTCCAAATTGGCAAACTTGGGCAAAATTACTACATGCAAGTCACTCTTGTGATCAAGGGATTTCAGTATTTTGGTGGGAGTAGTGGCCAAGGGTGGTGTCTGTGCCACTCAGACAGTGGCTCTGCCAGCCTCGGGAATCTGAGCTTGCCTGCCCTTCTCTAGGGCGCGCAGCAGACTTGGCTCTGAGGCAGGCTAATGGGGACGCTTCCGGGTGACCGGGCAGTCTCAAAGGAAGGTGTGTCTTCAGGTAACGTACAGTGGTTCATTTGCCCATTCAGCAAAGTCCTTTGATGAGGTGCTCTAATATTTTCTGGTTTTATAAGATGCAGCTGGTGTGGATGAATTTTCTAGGAAATTCTCCCCTGCTAGTACATGAATTTGCTTTACATCTTGGACACTTTAAAAACAATCATTTTGATGTCCAGAGGAAGATCATTCTTTTCACTGTTCTACTGTATTTCCTGAACCTTGATGCCTCCTACATGTGCCGATAATTCTATACAGAGTGAAATTCCCACAAGCCCCTTTATTATGTGTAGCAATTTTATTTTAAATAAATTTTTCATCTAATGCATTTCAGTTCATAATGGTATGTCTTGGATAACCTGAACATTTTTGAAATATTTTAATGTTAAAGCAATTTCCATCTCTCAATTCAGACACAGGAAATAATGTAATGATATGATGATTCTAAATATTTTGCCATTATATATTTTCCTTTAAGTAGATTTTTAAATGAGAAGAACATGAAGGGTTTATATTTGGAATCACTCCTTGTTGAAATAAGAGTATCAATTATATCAGAAAAAAAAATATATATCTGACCTGGAATTGTGGCTTATGTTCACTCAGTAGTTGAAAATATTTATAGATTAAAAGACAAAATGTTATCGTGTGTTACATCATTAAATCTGATGATACACACAATTTATTGAAACAGAATATTTTATTGTAGAATAAAAATATAGTCAGAAAAGAACGCTTGACCAAGTGAATATTCTGTTATACGTGTAGCTACTTCGTGCTAGTTTACAACATCCTCCTCTCAGGGTTCTAGTTCGTCAGAGCTACTCCTCCAGAGGCAGGACGGGCCTGAGCGGATGTTGTTTAGGGCCGCTGAGCAGAGGAAAGACGGAGGGAAACGGTTCAGCCCTCAGGATGGGCCTTGTTATCATCTCTGACAAAGGAGGCCTGGGGAAAAGGAGTCGGAAGCTCCTGTATGGAAAGACACATGGATTTGTTACTATATTATTATATTATTGTATCAGATTGTATTATTTTCCTTACAGCCACAAGGATGTTTCTTGAGCTCATTTCCAAAGCTAATTAAAACGTGACTGCGTGGTGCGCTCAGCCGGAAGAGCTCATTCTCCAGCGAAAACAGCTGGTTAAGGGACAGACATAGGAGCAACTTGCCAACGACATTTCAATCACAACTTCAGAACTCCACAGTTAGGAGCTTCTAACCTTGTGGTTAATTTCCTAAGTCCTTCGATTGTGTGTGTGCACGTGTGTGTGTGTGTGTACACGTGTGTGTGTGTACACGTGTGTGTGTGTACACACACACGCTGGGATAACGTTTCTTATAAAGCACTGCACTCACATTATTCATACACTGACAGGATAAGTTACAGGAGATAAGGTTCAGGAGACACAGCTAAAAATCGGGTTCCCACTGTGGAAACAGCTACACAGTATTGTATATAGTTTGCTTGCTGCAACCAGAATTTTCTATTTGTTTTAAATATATATATGTATATTTTTTTTCCTTCCCTCCTCTGTCTCTCTATCTCTCTTTTCTTCCCCTCCCAGTGGCAAAAAAAGGATGTTTGAAGTTATCGGTGAAACTCTGGAGAATGATTTCCCAAGCTGGATGGCGAAGATTTTGCGACAGCTCTCTAACCCCGGCCTGGTCATTGCTGTCATTCTGGTGATGGCGTAGGTGCCTCTCCTTCTCGTGGAGGGACCCTTGTAATTTGTTCCTTGGCTCCTTTGAGGTTCCAGCCTTTCAGCTCTCCCCCAGTCCCTTGGGTTGTGCTGTAATCTAACCAAATACAGCTCTGATTACATGGTGGGGAGAGCTGCAGTTCACGAGCCATATTCTGATCCTATTGGATGGAATTCACAGCCACTTGTATCTGTCTTGCCTTTCCAGGATTATAAGATTTGTTCCCAAGTAACCAAAATAATTAACAGTAAACAGCTAAAGCAAGAGGGACATAAATGCCGGATCTAATCAGCACACTGAGCTCTGCTCCACATCACGGCCCCCACCTCTTGCTCCATGAAGCAGATGGCTATGAACATAGAGGAATAATGAATCTCTACAGTAATGCTCCTGTGGATGCCTTTTAGGCTACACTTTAAGTTTAAATCCTTATAGGTGCATCCATGTGGTGGGTTGGACAGGTCTGGAGTGCCTTGGTCTGCGCTGGATGGAAAGGAATTGTCTTGAATTTAATACGAAATTCAGAACTGTCAATATATCTAACAAAGTGCCAGTAGGTTAGGCACACCTGCAAGGGCTCTGAGGAATTGTGCTGTCCTTATTTTTAGAACACTGTCACTGTGTTACATGCTAAGAAAATCAGAGTGCTGGAGGGTCTTGGAAAGATACTTTTAGTCTATCCCTTTGAAATTAGAAATGTTTTCCAAAAGAAGAGTCAGTGGGTTCTTTCATTCCCATATAACTTCCATTGATTTTTTGATTGCTAACCACAAAAGACAAACTCAGATTCTAAGTAAAAATGCATACTTTCTATGAAGCAGCGAAGTGGACTTTCTTGATCTCCCCCCCCCCCCCCAAGGCTCTCCAAATAGGAAATCTGTCTTCTGTGGAAGGCAGGTAATAAGCCACCTGCTGGGACCAGTTAGGACCAAAGTTGATGCAAAAGGCTGGATTTGTTTCAATAAACACAAGATGAGGAAGTCTGAGGAAGGAAGTGGCACAGTATCAGAACTAGATAACGTCTTTGCTGTCCCAGGCACTGTCATGGTTCTAAGTCACAGAGTGGTGAGGGCAGGAGATGTATTCTTCAATTTTATACGTGAGAAACAACTTAGAAGTATGATCTTCACTAAGACTGAAAGGTTGTAACCGAGTAACAGCAGGACTGAAAGCAAACCACTTGCCAGTAAACCCAGAGCTCCCTGCTGTACAACATGACACCCTCTGTGAAGGAAACGTAACAGTCCGCAGGCTCTTTGCACAGTATGGTAGATTGCTATTATGTATTACTAGACCTTGCTCATAGGGTAGTATGAGAATCTGATAGCAAATCTTTGGCACAGGTGTGTTAGAAAATAACTCACTGGACACAGCTTGTTTCACCAGATGGCTCTTCAGGAGATTTGTCTTTTTTTCTCCACGTTTTCCCTGATATAGTGGCTTCAGAAAGCATACTGAGCGCTATCCCACGGGCTTAGACAGGCAAGGTCATTCACTGGTCTAAATAAGATCATAATTAAAACATACACATGCACACACACAGATACAAACATGTAATTTAAAGGCCTTGAAATACAATATCCAAAGTCCATTGAGAGATAGATATGTTTTTAAGAAAGGGGCAAAATCTTTTTGGTTCACTCCTTTAGTACCTACACTGTGGCCAGAATATGGGGAGGGAATGAATGTGTTATTGCTCCCCATGGACGCCTTTACTGCTACAATAACTTCAAGAAGTTGGTTTCATTAATCATATTACCAACACCACATGAAAGGTCCATCCCAAATCAAGTGGTTAATAAGAGGTGTTCAAACCCATGTCTTCCTACTGTGCTTCTGACGTCTTCCTTTAATTGGTCCCACGAGTTGGGGGTCTGTGGGAGTGTCAGAAGGACTGGGCCACTGTAGAGAGATGGCTAGACCCGGGACATGCTTTTCTTAGAAGCCCAGATATAGTAGGTATTGCAGTCCCAGAGGCAAAATTTAAGAATTTACATAAATGCTTACATAAACATTTGAAACTATAGAAATCCATGGTGAGTTCATTAGCCACACAAAACAGTCTGGGAAATGAATTGAACCTGGAGACCATAGTTTGGCAACACATGATCTGGATAGCTCAGAAGAGAGCTAGCAGCATGTAAGGGCCAAACAGCCATTCAGGAAGATTGATCTTAGCTCTGAGGTTTTGACATAAAATTCAAATTTCAGTTTATTAGTGAATTGAATTTTTTCAAATCCTGAGATCTCATCTTCTGCTTTATGAAGCCCGTATGTACACTTGGCTTGGCATTTTATTGCCTTTAATTAGAGAATATTACAAGCAGTTGAATTTCCCCAGGGGATCATATTAAACCTGTGTGGATAGGTTTAGGGTATCTGAGTAGAATTCAGGTGCCATTCTGTTGGAGATGAGGATGATTCCCGAGGAAAACCTACTGGGGGTGCTTCTCGGGGCACAAAGTGAGTGATAGATGAGCAGAGCATTTCACAGGTGGAAATGACTCTGGGAGAGCTTTGATCGCAGCCTTCTAGATCCAGGGACTTTTCCAGGAAAATGCTCATAAGATACGTACACAACTGTACGCACACATTTCTCAACACTTACTACATTCCAAATATTGTCCTCAGCACTCTCTTGGGTGCAATCACAGTCAAACTCTGCTTAACCATACAAGAGATAAACAGACCCAGCTAGGCTATCATAGTAATTGCACTGCAAGCATGAGACGGCTCATAAGGGATACGAGCTGGCCTGTTGGCGAGCGGAGGATTTGTGTTCAGTTTCTGTTTATTTGCAACAAAGAACAACATCAGTTACATTTTTCACTGAAAGTTTTCTCTTTATTCTGTCAATTTCTTTCCTTTGTTCACTTTGCCTTAGCAGAAGAATTACGTATTTATTCTCGTAGAATTGTTGATTTGAATTTTGTTCTTCCTATACACATAAATGCCACTTAAAATCTAAAATTATACCTTTATAAAACATTTTCTTCTGGAAGAAAGGAGAGATGAGAGCAATAGATTTTATGGGGCAAATGAAACCTCCACAGTAATTGACAGTGCCTATGAAGATTGTATTCTTAGTTGTAAAGGCCAAAGGAAGAAGAAAGTAATTTTTCATTTGATTCTTCGTATTCCCCATACTTCAGTAGGCTTCCCATGTTCTGGGGTGCCATTGACATTAATTTGAAGATGTTAGTTTTAAGGGCTGGCAGGATAGCTCAGTGGACTAAAGCGCATGCTTAGGCGGAGCACAAAGACTGGGGCTCAGTCCCTGGCATGCTGTGCTACACCCCCGCACCCCCCCGCACCCCTCCCCCCGCACCCTGAGATGGAGAATGAGACTGGCTGTGGTGGTGTGTCCCTGTAATCCTAGCACTTGTGAGGCTGAAAACAGAATCACCACGAGTCTGATCTGTGTAGTGAGACCCTGTAGACACTGTGCCAAATACATAAAATGTTGCTTATTAAATATAATTTAAACTGATTTGAATAACTTTCCAGGAAGAAGCTACTTGAGGTAGTGTGAAACAGTAACGAGAGCTCCAAGCTGTGGAGAAAGAGCCTTTGGCTCAACTTTCCAGCTTTAATTTAGTTTATGTGTAATTCAGTGCAGCTTTTTACCTTTCTTGACTTTAGCTTTGGACTACAGAAGAAGAAGTATTGAGTAAAAAGTATCTTAATGGGCACTCTCAGGTTAATATTCCATGATACAGTTAGTGTAAGTGCAAGAAGAATCTTGAGAAACTGCAAAGTGCCATCAGTCTTGTTATTATTTTTGTATTTAGTTTGACCATCTATTATCTCAACGCTACTGCCAAGGGGCAGAAGGCAGCAAATATGGATCTCAAAAAGAAGATGAAAATGGTAGGATACAATTTATTTTGCAGAACCATGGTCTTGCTCAATATCAACTTTTACAGAACAACAGGAAATCTAATGTTCATTTTCCTTTCTTCACTGTATAGCAAGCTCTGGAGAACAAAATGCGGAACAAGAAGATGGCAGCGGCACGAGCAGGTTAGACTGATAGTTTATTTTTTCTTTTCCTTCTAACAGTGTTTCTTTCCTTCT
>PVKA01012112.1:0-58778 GCA_004027165.1 Ctenomys sociabilis | reverse complement strand
CGCAGGCCCAGCGTGGAACCCTTCAGCAGAACTCCCTGCAAAGAGGCTAGAGGCAAGACCCACCCAGCTGACTCAGGAGCATAACATCTTGCCAGAGTGACACAAAGGGTTCATCAGCAATGCTGCAGCAGGAAGAAGTGGAGCACAGCAGCCAGACCCAAGCCACGCCCACCTGGAGGAGTCTGAACTTCATTGATCCGGACCTGCTGCTAAGGTAATAACTCTATCTAAGCTCTACACCAAAGGTCAGAAGTCAGTGGTGTACAAAACTGACAAAGAGAAGGAACAAAAAGCAGTCTCAGGCCCCGAGTCCTCCCAGTACAAATGCAGAAGACACTAGCCAGAGGAAATTGGAATCAGTCTTTTATTTAAATCCCCCTCTTTTTGGTTTGTTTTGCCAGAGATGGGTCTTCCATTGCAGTCAGAGAAGCTATATTAGGAGAAGTCTTTAAAGGATTTTTTCATACTTGCTGCCTGGCCAAAGCTTGTAGGTACTCGAATTCAGCAAAATAACCCAGTATAGCCAATAGTCCATATTATTAGTAGGAGATTATCAGCACAGCTAGCTGTCAGAAGTTGTTGATTTGAGCCTTTTATAGCACAACATATTAATATAACTTTACTTTTATATCTCATGGTTACACTTTTCTGCTGGATGGTTAAGACCAACTTAAAGCAAAACCTATATAACTAAAAAATGTAACTTTTGCTATCTGACAAGGTCAGTCAAATCCCCTCAAATATGGTCATTTAAATAGTGTTGATTTTGCCTATCCAGGGACAATATTGTCCCATTTTCTGTTGTTCTCTTCAATCTATTTCTGCAAAGTATAATAATTTTCACAATAGTATAGTTTTTAATTTTTCTGAAGCTATCACAAATGAGATTGTTCACTGATTTCCTCCTCAGTAGGTTCATTGCTGGTATACAGGAGCACTACTAATTTTTATGTATTGATTTTGTATCCTGTTATCTTGCATAATTTGTTTATTTCTATAACAGCCTTCTGATGAAACACAGTACTATATTGAATAGGGAGCGCATGAATGTATTTTTCCTGGTTTTCGAGGGAGTGCTTTCAGTTTTCCCATTTAGTATGATGTTGCCTGTGGTTTCTTTTGTTGTTTTCATGTTTCTTATGATTTTGTGTTTATCGCTACAGATCATTTGAACCACTATAGTAGAGATCTCTTTAATGACTGCATCTTTCTTTTTGATGTGCCTTTGGCTTTGGGCATAGTTTCCTACACAGATGGCTACCCACCTTACTCAAAGCACAAGAATTGGTCCCTTACATGGAGTTATAAGAAGAGAACAAGTATTGATAATATCAATATCCAAAGAACCAATCATTGATTGATCTATAACTTAGAATTTTCTACTCTTTTAACACTTCAGGAATGAAAAAAGGATGAAAAATGATAGAGAAAGTATAGAGAGAGATATGAGAAGATAAAAGAAACAGGAATTTTAAAAGTTAAATAAAAGAAAAAAAATTAAGAAAAATTGAAGATTAAAAAGAAACAAAAGCAGACGAAAGAAAGTAATTTTTCATGGTCATGTTTTTATACCCAGAAAGAAGAAGGGAGTGGTCTGAGAGAGCACACACCAGGGAGACCGGAAAGGAATGAAGGGGAGCGTTTATAAATAGAAAATAGCCAGACAGTGTTTATGGAGAATGTATCCAACTTCTAAACTAGCAGAAAGCTTCTGTTGAAAAAACAAAGCAACAACTTTGACTAATGGAGAACTGCGACAGACAGATCAGTATCGGATTCTGTAGAAGAAAAGAAATCATCATAAACATGTACCCCTCACATAAACTCTAAATTAGAAGTAAATTATTTTTTTTCAATAGTTTTTATTTAAAAGAAAAGCAGAGGGTGGGGGGTGGGGAAACATGCGAGGATGGAAGAGTGGAAATGAGGAAGGACAGCGGGGCAAGAGACTCTAACTGGATAGTAGAACACGCAGGAAGGCCCCGTGGGATTAACGACAGGAGAAACACTAACTGAAAAATTCTATGAAACAGTCCTTGGTGAGGGTGAACCTAATATGTGATGTCAAGACAAAATAGTATTTAAGTTAAGCTTAAGGCTTCACACATAAGTGGAAGAATACATAGAAAAGAAGAGAAAAAAGAAAAAAAATATATAAGGGGAGAAGATGAGAGCAATGAGAAAGTATGAGGGGGATGAGGAAGGTAAGGAAAGGGTGCGATTGTGGACAGCAGGTGAGGGAAGGGGCAGGATGATTTTATCCAGCTGTTAGATATACAAGGAAAACCTTCTCAAGTGGGCATATGTGACTTACCCACGTGGAACGTTTCACAAACAACAGAAAAGGCATACACATAATGAGCCATACACACACACAACTGTGTGCACACATACACACACACCATACATATTTATTCATACATGTGCATGTTTTTATAGGTTTCTCTATACATATATGTCTGCCACTCAAAATTGAAATAGGAAAAAGAAGAAACAAACACAAACCAATAAATGCACAAAAGGCACTTTGCTCGAGAACCTATAGCATTCTAAGACTGATGGAAATTGCCAGATTCCCACCCTCTAGTATAGGTAGCAACTTCAGATACCTGGTCAAAATCCTGCCACAGGCTGTGTTTCAGTTTGCCACTTTCAGACCTCCATGCTGTCAGTTTGTGCCTACTGCCCAACCTCTCTCTGGGTGGCAAGTTCAGTGGTCTCCTCCTGAGAGAGGCAAGGATCTCATCTGCCCTCTTTACTTTTGGGTCAAAGCAGTAGTCCGGCTTGCTGAGTCTCAGTCTGACTCATGGTTTTAATGGCTTCTGGGGCCCTGAAAGAGGTAACACCCACAGGCTCTGATCTGTGTTGCTTTCTCCATCCCCAGTGAGCCTACAACTCAGTTGTGCTTCACAACGGGTCTTTTTCTAGTCTGTGAATGCAGTGGTGCTTTGGGCCCAATGTAAGAAACCCTTTGGAATTTATCACTACCTAGGCCCACGAGGTGGTGGGAGGGAGCCCATGCAGGGGAAGAACTTAGTGGTATTTGAGAGGCAATGGGAAAGTGGCTTTTCTGGCATGGTACCAGTGGTGTCTCTTCACCCTGAGCTCCTGGTCACAGTCCATGCAGATCCCTGCAGTTCTCTCTCATGAATCCTTCAGTGCCTGGGTCTGGGGTCTTGAACTGGGATTGTGTCCTTTGCTTCTCTCCACCCTGGAGATTGTGGGTCCTAATTCATCCACTGCTCTCTGAGTGCCTCTGACTTGTGCTTTCCTAAGTGCCCTCACCTGAGGAGGCTTTCTTCAGCAACTATCTCACTTGCTGGGCTCTGCATCCCATGGGACATGGGGGGCACAGGTTGGTGTCTGCCAGGCTGGGTGCTGATTGTTGCCCCACCACTGCTGGACTTGGCTTCTTCTTCCGGTGGAATCTGAACATTTTCCAAGATGTAGTGTGCTACAGATGTGGGCAGTAAGCTGTTCTGGGATGGAAAAGCATCCTGCTTCTTATTCTGTCCATCCCTATGACAGGATTTCATGGGATGAGTTTTTCCTTTAAGTTCTCTTCTCATTGGGTTTTTGTTTACCAGGCTATACCCAAGTTCCAGCAGATGTTGTTGAAAGTCTTCCAAGAAATGTATGTGCCATGACTCTAGCCTGCTGCAGTCTTGTCTCCATTGTAAAATATTTCAGTCAAGTTGAATTGTAGAAGAGAATATATGCGTACTCATTAAGAGCAAATGTTCATGAATCTGGAGACCAAGTATTGTTCAAATTTGGAGTTTTTGTAGAGTACAGATAGGAAGGCTTTGGAGTATTGTGTAGTCATTCTAATCTTGCCCTACTTGCTGACACAGTTCCCTTTTTATTATTTTAAGCTCTTTGATACAGCTTGTTTAGGTAGCTTTGGATATGTGGGTACAGAACATTTGATTTTTTTTTTTCAAAAGTATGTAACTTCTTCAACCTCCAATGAACAATCCGCCCTTCCCCCCCCTCCATTGTCTTATGTGTCTCCCTCCCTCCCTTCCTCCTTTCTTCATTCCTCCACCCTTCTTCCTTTCTTTTCTTCACTTTTCCTTTTCATTTAGGCCTCTATTTTACTTCTTCCTTATCTACAACTCTTAGTGCTATTTTTTTTTGTCCCCATAGACTTCATGTTTCATAGATCAGGAATCAGAAGTTTAATTAGTAGTAGTTGCTGTGCTTGATTTTTCAGCAGTGACTGCCATAGTTCCATATGGAACCTACAGTGGTTAACACTTCTTTACTGATGAACTCAAGTCAAAGATTTTCTCTCTGATTAGTGCACCTTCTGCACCTCCTTGACTTATCTGCGTTCTAAGTTTGCCGTTAGACCACATGCAAGAACATTGCAGACCCATGTCACTTATTGAGCTACTTTAATGGAATTCAATAGAGGGAAATTAGAATAAATGTGAGAGGTCCCACAGTTTTTCCATAGGATTTGGAGCTTTGAAGAGGTGTGTCTGACAGCTATTTAGTATTTCTTTGTTTTCTACAATAGCAGAGACAGTGATTTCCCTTTATAGCATAGGAAGCAATCATTTTTTCAGTCAGTAGGTAAGTATTTAGTTTCCCAGATGTCTGCCATTGTGGTAGGCTCTAGAAAATTACAAGTCATAAAGATATTTGTCTTCAGACAGCTTACTGTTTAGTGGGGTGTGAAGAAGGTAAGAAGTGAGGGGAAAGGAGTACAGCTAGCCACAGTGTAAGGAAAATAGCACCAAGCAGAGTAAAGTAATGCTTCAGTCAAAGATGGAATAGATTTGTGATGATGAGTCTGCAGATTTTGTTGTTTTGTGATTTCACCTTAGTTTGTGTAAGTACAAGGCATGATTTGTGTACATTGATTAAAAATGTACTTCTCACACTTTACCACATGAACATGACTTTTCATAGTAGGTATGAATTAAATGCTTGCTGGATGAGTGATCATAGACATGCAGGGTAGGACTCAGAGTGAAAAGCCAGAGGCATTATGTCTCCTTTGAAGACACACTCCTTCAGGTTGTATTCTGAGTTGGCTTTTAGAACAGAGATATGTCATTAAAAAGTGGACATGGTAGAGGAAATCTAGACTTATGATTTATGTGGCACTGTTGAAGACTAGCAGGAAAGGATGACTATGAGACAGCAGGAAGTTTCCAGGGCTGGGTAGCATGTATCATAGGGGTAAGGAGTAGAAGACAAAACTCCTGGAAAAGGAGATTTGGTTCCCAGCATGAAGAGCCTGGAATATTCCATGCAGGAGTATGATGTTTATCTTTTGATCTATGTGGAATCTTTGAATGTTTTTGATGAGGGCAATGGACTGATTAGTAGTCTACTGGAAGATCCCCTGCTAGCACTGCATTAAACACATTGCTGCAGAAGGGTGAAAGGAAGAGACATGATAGGAAGCTGCTACAATTGTCTAAACAAGAGTTGGAGGGACAGTGAGGAGGAAGGGAAGGTGTCAAGAGATGCTCAAGGAGAAGGCTAGGATTCAATTAGTGAACATGAGTGGAAGTGTGCCCTCTTCTTCCTTGTGCTTCTTCTTGATAATCTCCATTATCAGGCAATTCATTTGTCATGCATGTTTTCCTGTCCTAGTCTTGGGATTACATTTGTGGCTTTGTTATGATTCCTCTCTAACTTGTCAATGTTCTTCTTTCTGTTGGAAACAAGGGTCAAACTGCAGTAAGAACAAGGAAATCAACAAAGGTCATGACATCTTGGAGTCTTGAATGCAGTATTTTCTCTTAGTGGCTTTCTTGTCCTCCATGGAGAAGAAAAAAAAATCCAAGACTGCTCCAATCATGAAATATAGAGGATGAAAGTAAATTCTGGTGCATGCACGTGTGGGTGGGTACTGAGGCAAGTATGCTAACATGTTATAGAAGTAAATTCATTTAGTGAATTTATCCATCCCAGTGAAGGACACTGTTTTAATATCCCATAACACCACATGTCCACCAGCCCCACCCCTAGGCACACTGAGTTGGTCACAAAGACCAGGCATGGTGCACTACTGTAGTCCCAGTGTTGTGGAGGATCACTATGAATCTTAGCTGTGCAGTTAGACCCTGTACCAAGTGCATTAAAAAAATCCCATAAGTTTAATATTTATGAAGAATGATGCTAATCTACACTATTTGGAAGTGAATTTTCTGTGCAATTATTTTGTAATATAGTTTACAAAAAGCTTTTATATACACACCACATGTAGACCCAGCTCTTTATTCAACCTGATTTATTCATTCCTGCAGTTTGTCTCTAACTACCTTGGCTTTCTCATTAGAATATAAGACCTAGGAGGGCTGGGACTTTGCCTTGTGTGTAACTGTTTTGTTGCTCAATAAAAGGGACAGTTACTTTCAAAAGAAATTTGTCAGTATAAATGCTTGATCATATGAATTCCACTATTTGTGAGTTAGAATAGGCAGATATCCCTACGTTACAATATGAAGACTGGGGATCTGGGAATTTGGATTCTTTACCCAAACAAAGTCTTTGAGTGGAGGTTACCTGGCTCCAAGTTCCTAGATGTCATACGTAATCACATATGGCCATGAAATGGGTGGCTCTTAGACCATGACACTGGTTTTAATTTCATGCACACCTTTTCACACTTTGTTTTTAAACCAAAGATTTCTGTAAATGACAGTCTTTTAAAGTTTGCTTTCTTGTTTCTTTAGAGAAATCCAGTGACAACAGATGCTATATTTTTGCTGTGTTCAGCAAGTCCACGAAGTGCATATTTATGAAGCGTAGAGCTACAAAATGGCTTTATGTTTTTAACATAATGCAAAAAATTCTTAGTGTCGATGAGATAAAGAAAGATCTTGCACTTTTCTCTTGACTCCTGCCACAAGCCTCAGCAGAAATTAAAGAGAATTCTAAATCCTTAACCATCTAGGGTTCAGGAGCAAAGGTCAAAATAAATTACGAATGAAATACCTTCACATTATTTGTCACTGTAGCATTTTAAACTATTGTACACAGGGGAAGAAAGTTGGATTGGCTCCCAGGCATTGGTACCTACCGTCTTGCTTTGAGGAATCTTTTCTCTTCCAGTTATATTCTTTTTTCACTTTCCAATATTTGTTTTTGCTATGTAAGAAAAATGCCATTTCATTTTTATTTGTTCCCTGAGCATTGACTCACTTCATCTTTTCACCAAACATTTTTAATTGTCTACTCTCTGGCAAGCCTTCCAGCACATGTGCCTTTGGAGAAAACTTAAGGTCCAAACCGTCCACATAAATGGCAGAATGCTAAGGGAGGGCAGGGAACAGGGGCGGTAGACAAACCAGATGGCCGGAGCTTCCCACAAGCAAGCTCACACATGTTACTTCTAAATGAGATTTTGACTATAAGAGACTAATAATACGCAAATAAGGGTGTGAAGTAGAAAAACTCTGACTCTATTCCAACTTCAAGTTTTGAGAAAATGGGGGGAGTGAGTATCATCTATTGTTAGAGTAACTGGGAAAACCCTCGTAGGTAGAGGCAGAGTTTAATAGAAAACTTGTTTTGTGAGGGAGACAAAGATGTAGTTCACCATGGAGCATTTTTCCTAAAGAGACAACTAGAAAGGCAAGAAGTAATGGAAAATGGACGGATGAGCAGCAAGGAGCCCAGAGTGAGGGAGAAAGGGAAAGGATGAGCTCAGTGGACAAACCCGAAGGGTGACAAGGATGGGCAATATCGGATTTAGCTGGCGTTGGCTTCCTTTTCTGCTGCCCTCGTCTGTCAGCAAGGAAACATAGGAGTCCTTGAGAACAGGCAGTCTGGAGGAATCGAGTCTGGAGCGGATGCACGTGCTCACAAGTTAGAGCGGAGTGAGAGCCGAGGCACCAGGAAGAGCCTCAGCTCCAGGAAATTGGAAAACAGCCCATCAAACCTATAGCCACTGTGCCCCAAGAGAGGAGAAACAGGCGGGTAGAACTGAAAGGTGAAAAAGGCACAGCGGGTGCTGCCCCAGGCAGTTTTTGACCTTTCAGGGCTGGGCATCATGGCCTGGCCTGATTTCGTGTATTGTTCCGGCTCCGCACCTGATCTGGCTCAAATGCTCAAAAGCCTTTCAACAGTCTACCTTCGAATAATCTGACAGTTGTTTCTGTGAATAGATTCACTTGAGTCCTTCAAGGCGTGGGCCTCCACGTTCCCACAGGACTTAAGTCACTCAGCTTACTATTTGCAAGAAAGGCAGAAAGGATTCATTTATCTCATCTGATGACGAATCGGGAAAGCCTGCACTGAGACAGGTAAGAAATGGTCTGTCACCAGGAAAGGAAGTTTGCCCATTATTTCAAATAATCACAGTTTGAAATATTAACTTGTCTACCATTGCAGGTAGCATTTTCAAAACTGAAACAATATGAGACTTAGAATTTTGATGCTATGTGGTGTCACAGCATTGGAGGAAATGAGACATATACATCAAATTGATCTTGAAACAGAACACTGCACATGGTCTAAAGTGACAGACAATACAGTGGTGAGTGTTTCTCCTATTCAAGGACAAAATGTACAGGTCTGCAGCGAACCCCAGGAAGCTGTCAGTCTTTATGAACCAAGGCTAAGTGAGTTGATTGTTATTCTAATTTCATTGGCTACAAAGGGTTTGTGAGGAATATAATTCATTTTTTTCAAGTTTTATCCTCCTTGTGTATTTCAATAGTTGGATGAAATGACTATAGCTTGAGCTTCCTGTGAGTTTGTACAGAAGGGAGGACAGAGCAGCAGGGGTGACAGGAAGTCTCATAGAGGATGAGATTAGACCTAGGGAATGTGAAGGGTAGCCATTTACTTGTTCATTTCCTCAGTCAGGCAAGATACAGGAGTATATGGTAGTTCAGATGAAAAAAAACCCACCCACACTGCTTCCAGTACAAGCGTTTCATAGAGAAATTTAAAGGTCAGAGAAATGTCAAATGCATAGGAAGTGAGATTAGGAACAATGGCTCTCAGTGCTGACTGAGGATAGGGTGCATTGGATGTGCTTTTAAATTTCTGTTTAGTTTATTAGCACCCATGTGGACTGCCTAATGCTCCCGTTGCTTGTGTGGAGTTGGTGCATGTGCATCAGAGTTCCAATTCCTTTTCCACCCCTTTTCCTTTCCTCCCAACTCACTCCACCCATCCCCTCACCCCCTTCCTTCTTCTGTATTTCTTTGCAATACTTAGTGTTTACATTGCTTACGTGCAGTTGGTACATCTACATAAAATATCCTGGTTCCTTTCTTTAAAATCTCAATCCCTCCTTTTCCCCTCCCTCCAGCTTTTGATTCCTTTTCCCTTTTGAGAAAGATCTATCTTCCTACTTCTGCTGTCTTAAGCTTCTTTTTCTCCCCTCCCTTCCTTTCAGCCACTCTTCCTCCCCTTATACAGAAAATCTTTGTTTCCATCTTACCTAGAAGAGTAATACATGAGTCAAATGAAATTTCTTTTAGTTTCTTGAGGAATCTCCCCACTGATTTTCACAGCGGTTGTACTAGTGACCTTCCCACCAACAATGTAAAACGATTCCTTTTCCCCACATAATCCCACTATTAGTTGTTATTTAATTTCTTGATGGTGGCCGTGCTTTTGGGGGCAAGATGGAATCTGAGTGTTGTTTTAATTTGTGTTTCTCTAATTGCCAGTACGTTAAGCATTTCATTGTGTATTTATTGGTCATTTGTACTTCTTCGGTTCATTTTGTTTGTCCATTTGGTTGGGCCTTTTATTTTGAGAGGGTATAATTTTTTTGAGTTCTTTATGTATTCTAGTTGGAGGTGCTCAGTCTAAGGAACGGGTGCTTCCTAGTGACTACCTAAGAGCAGGCCCTTTGATGTTCCAGCTGAAGCACAGTCCACAGTCTAGGTCCAGGCAGTTTTAAAAGTTCCCTTGTGGTTTTGATGAGTTCATTTATAGACAACTCACAGACCCATGATCATGCAATCAAAAGCTTATTGTTCTGCTTCATTGGGAAGTGGGTTATTTAGTATTATTGAGGCAATAAATAAAATAATAGCACTTAATATTAGTATCAGTTAGTGCATTGGTATGCTCTAATTCTCATTTTAGGAAAGCTTTAGATATCTTTGATTCCTGTTTCTACAGTCATTCTAAGAAGAGCAGGTGCTACTTAAACACCTCAAATCTCTTAGAGCCTCTTTATGAATCCCTCTCCTATGCCACTTAATATTCCCTAGCAACTCTTCAAGGATCATCTAAGGTTTTTGATACCTAAAACTCAATTTCTAAATTATTAATTCTTCCTTAGTGTTTAATTTTCAAAATATTGAGAAGAAAAATAGGGATTTAAGAAATGAATGAACAAACATTAAGCAGGGGATTTAAAGGTTATCAAGGTTCTTTGCTTGATATATTTTGAGAAGCTCATTCACAAGTAATTGCTAATGCCTTATGGCTGCTTCCACTTGAAGCATCTAACTGACTAGCTGTGAGGCCATAAGCAGCTTGCTCAAACCCCTCATCTTCCCGGCCCCCTGAGCGAAAAGAAGAGGTTGAACTTCCAGATTCCAAAGGCTAATCTATTGGAAGGATTTGTGCTTGTGTTTCTACATGTGGTCTTGGACCACTTACATCCTATTTGCAGTTAACTTCTAGATAGTCTCATGTACTGGGCTCAAATTATACCCTAAGGGAATTTTAATCATCCATGGAGAGCAAGGAGTCATAAACTGCAGTTTTTAATCAAAGCCTTTTGAAGTTCTTTATTCTGTATGGCCCTCAGATGTTACAAAGGAAGGGCTTGTTCTCTGCACTCATCCAGTTTGTAGAATGAAGCATATGCTATAGAAAAATCATTGCTATTTGGAGAGAATGACTTTGGGAAAATAAAGATATTGAGATTTTTGTCTGTTTTCTTTTTTTTAAAATTTATGTATTTTGTACGGGGTCTCACTACACAGCTTGGACTCAGTGATCCTCCTGTTTTTGACCTACCTGGCACTGGGATTATAAATGTGCATCGAAATGCCTGGACTTGGTGGCCAACTCAGAGTGCCTGAGAGTAAGGCTGGCATGGCAGGATCAAACTCCGGTCCCTGCACTTGCCTAAGTAGCAGTTTACTCCACTGAGCTATCTGGCCAGATAGCTCAGTGGAGTAAACTGCTGTATTTTCTTACGTTATTTTTTATAGATAAGATGCAGAATGTTTTATTTTTAGTTATCACTGATGTATTCATTTATGGAACAATGAATATTTCTTGTGCAGCGATTACATGCTTTCATCTTATGATAAAGAAATCTGACATAAGGAGTTCCTGCCTTCCAAGAGCCATTCTGATGAGAGAAACATAACAGAAAAAGGTCAATTGCAGAGCTTTATATAAAGCCCTGGGAAGAAATTCATTCATATATAGGCAGTAGTGTCTAGGATCTTGTTCAGAGGCAGCAACAGCTGAATGGCGTTCTGAAAATTGAGCAGGAATTATGCAAACAAAAGGCCAGGAGGGAATTATTGTAGAAGGCTCATTATAGGGAAGAATATGCATGGTGATTTCAGGAAGCCTCAGCTCCTACAGCTGGAATTTATTGCAGTAGAAGTGGATTGATGAGAGGCAAGGATGGAGAGCCATCAGGAGTGGGAGGAAACCCTTCTGCCAGTATTAAGGGGACTTGGTTACGAAAAGGCTGTGTGTCTATAACTTTGTCTGTGGCTTGATACCTGCGTCTCTGTAGGTGTCTTGTCTTATTCTCAGTAATGTGTGATGGCTGGTACATCTATGAATAGCCAAAGGTGAAAATATGGCTAGTTTTGGTTTCCATTTACTTGGTTCAGTAAAAGGTTGTAGGAGGTTCAACATGATAATCACAGTGGGGAAGCCAATGAAATAGAGAGAAAATAGAAACGGGAAGGTCATCAAAGGAAAAGAAACTCTTCTGAAAAGCACAAAGCTTGTTCTTTTCAATAAATATAGGATTTAATTCTTAATTCATAACATAAACTAATAACTTTATATGGACAGAGATCATAAAGTGATCAATGTTCACCCAATAGATACAGATAAAATTATGCACCATAATTTTATAGGATATACTGTATTTCTGTATACTGAGAGTTGATTTGCATAGGCATTTACACATAAAAATTTTCTACTGAAAGTGATATATAGAATGTATATCTATTTGTGTTCAGTTGTTAGGAGAAATCTTGGGAACACATCACAACAAATACAGTACTTGGGGCACTTGCTTTGCATTACTGTTAAAGCACTAAATGGTCTAAATCTTTCTGTGTATCTGGAGAAACTAAGGTCCATGATGGTAAATGGACTAATCCTCTACTGTCCACTTGCCATATAATACCTTCTTTCTTTCTGCACTCAGACCCACTGGCTACTATCACTGAGCTCAAGATCTCAGAATTATTTTTAAAGTGGTTACTCCTATTCATGCAGTAGTGCCAAACCCCTATACTATGCTCTCTCACATCCTCCTTCCTCTACTCATTTTACTTTCCTAGCCCTTAAGGATGCCTTCTTCACCATTTCCTTACACCCAGATTGTCAGGACCTTTTTGCCTTCACATGGACTGATCCAGAGACTCTTAGATCTCAACAGCTTACATGGACAGTCCTGCATCAAGGGTTCAGAGATAGTCCCCATTTCTTTAGCCAACCTCTTGCTGCTCATCTTGAGACCCTTGATCTCTAACATAGCCATTCCTTTAGTATATCGATGATGCCTTCCTTTGCTCCCCTCTCTCATACCCTGACCCTAAGACACACAGCTACTCTTCACAATTTCCTCAAGATGAGCTTACAGAGGCTCTCACTCCACAGCTCAGATAGCTTCACCAAAACCCAAATGTCTGGGACTCACCCTCCTTCCCACTACTCATGCAGTCACTGCTCACCATAATCCCTTCTTCGTGACCTTCAGGTACCTACCACAAAATAATGGGTTTAAATTTCTTTGGTCTGGCTAATTTCTTCCACCTCTGGGTTCCCAGTTTTGCTTCCCTAGCACAGCCTTTCTATAAAACATCAAAGTGTTCCTTGTTACAGCCCCTTGACCCTGTTGCTCTTATACATTCCTCCTTTCACATGCTACAACAGGCCCTCCTAAGGACCCCAGCTCTATCTTTACCCATCCAACTCAGCCTTTTACCTTATATACTTCCTTTCAGGGTCACAATACAGTGAGCATTTTATGACATAAAATTTTCAGGAAGTACCTTTCTAAACAACTGGATGACAATAGCTGCACACACTAACACAGGAGACAAAAAGTTGACGTTAACAAAATCTATACAGTTGTGTTGCAGTACTACAGATGACCCTGACTCCCTTTCCTCACACTGATATCAAAAACTAAAGATTAATACTCCTCCTCTTCAACATGGTCATGGTACAATGCCACAGTCAGATCATAGATTCTCCCCTTTTGCTTCCCTTCCTGTGTCCTTTAATCATGATTACATGTACTTATAATGTGCTGTCCTTTCAAATTCTTTCCAGGTTTCTTCAGTCTCCAATGTGAGCCATCAGTAATGATTAACTTCTAGTCCTACCTGAGAGACCTGGCACTAACTTCTACATGGGCATAAAGCGTCATCGTGTCAACCCTCCTCACCCCCAAGATGATGCCCCAGTTCAGTAGGAAGCAGTCTCAGAGGCATGTCACCCCTTTTATAATGACCAGGAGATTGGAATGATAGGTTTCTGGCCCTAGTATGAATTGCTGAATTATTATGGCAGTCATCTGATATGGCCGAAACCCTTAAAACAGCAGCGCGTCTTCCCAGTGACCACTTTCCCCTCCTTCCCCACTCCAACGCTGGGTACAATGTTCTTTGACCTTTCTCATCCACACAAGGGAGCCTCCAATCAGATCCTTGCACATCAGTAAACCCGCCCCTCAAACTCCACCCCTGGCAAAAGTCCATAAAGTCTCAGGCTCCTTGTCTCAGGTCACAGGATCTGCCCATCTCCCTGCCCTGGGTTCCTCCATGTGTTTAGAGTTAATAAAGCTTTTTTTTTCTCCCCCTATTTCTTCTTCTCTGCTGCACCACCACCATTGCTGTTGCCTTAAAACCTATCAGTGTTAACGTACAATAGACTCATTTCTGGTGAGAAAATAAACTAATTCTCTCTCTCTCTCTCTCTAATTATTTTATTTATGTATTTGTTCTGGGAGGGATTGAACTCAGGACATTTTCACTGAGCTACATGTCAAGACTTTTTATTTTTTATTTTGAGATAAGGTCTTGGCTAATGTACTAATGTTGTGGAGGTGTGGAGGTTAGGTTTGAACTTTTGATCGTCCTGCTCCAACCTTCAGAGAGCTGGAATTATAGGCACGCACTATTATTCTGGGCTATGTTATGTACTTTTAATTAGAATGAGCTCATTTGAGGTGGAATGGAATACAGTATTTAAACCCAAAAATGTGCTTATTGATGACTCTGGTCTGAATAATTGATGATGTTTTGATATGAGCATGTATAAATGCTCATATCAAATGAGCATTTATTTGATATAAAGTCAGTTTGATGCCTTTTTGTATTCTCGGAACATTGTAATAAGTGATATTTGCTATATGTTTGATCATATTGATGTTAGGTATCTTTTGACCCCAAGAAGATTAAGTTTATTTGATAAACAATAGTTTTTCAAGTTCTAAGCACACTAAGTCTATTATAACTACTGCAGATTCCATGCAGGCATAAATCACAGACTTTTGCTTTATCATCTTGAAATCTGATATGCCTGACACAATAGATGCTTAAGAAGTAGTTGTCAATGGCATAACTGAATAACTATAATCACAATTGAATTTTATAGTTGGAAACGAAAAAAAATTCAAAACAGACAAAAAACAGAGAAAGAAAAAGAGGGCAGGAAAGAGAGACACACAGAAAGAGGACACTGAAAGAGTTAGAATGATGTTGGCCAAATAGATTAGTGGATTAGAGCACCTGCTTAGATGGACACAGGTGCTGGGGGTTTGATCCCTGGGCCTGCCATACCAGCCCTTCCCCCGGGGCACACTGAGCCAGCCACTGAGACTGGGCATGGTGGCATATGCTTGTAATCCCAGCACTTGGGAGGCTATAGATATACTCTATGTAGTGAGAACCAGTAGACCCTGTACTAAATACATTAAGGAAAAAAAAGAGTTGGAATGAGCAGAAAAGGTTTGAGCATGTAGTAAAAAAAATGGTTATCTCAGTGGTATTTACACTGACTTCAAATTATTTTTTAAAATATGGTCATGTATATTATAAATCTTGTATTGTTTTCAACTACTGTACCTTTTTATGGCTTTGACCTTGATTGGTATAATATAAAAACTCTGGGTGTGCATCTAATATTAGTAAGATTTGCTATTTGAAAAAAAAGCACTGCCATGCATAAGAGCTTCTATAAAGAAGGATAAAGAAAAGGAACAGGAGAATTTTAATTCAGATTTTGGCAGTGGCCAATGTGCCTAAGAATGAAAGGTCAAAATATGTTTGTGAGGGATAGGTGTACAGGGTAGAAATAGAAAGTAAAGTCAATAGGCTTTGATGACAAAATTTCTGGACCAAAGGCTTCCTACACATACTAGAGAATCTCATTTGAAGATCTTTATCATGACCATCCTGGTTCTCTACAAATCACCATTATCTACTGATGGATGTCTTAAAAAGTTGAAAATGAATTTTAATAATTTAAATCTTGCACCCTCATGAAAAGAATATCTCTTTTAAGTTTCTCTGCTCGATATGAATCACATCCACTCTAATGGGAATGAGTTGCAGAGCAGAGACCAGCAACTGTGTAGGCAAAAAATCTCCCCCCCCAAAAAAAACCAAAAACCGAAACAAAAAAGAGTTTCCTGAAAACGGGAACATGGTGACATTATTAGGGAAAAAGTTCGATGAGTCGTCCTAGAGACCATTTACAGAGTGCCTCTTTCAGAGCATCTGAGTCTCAAGGTCTTGGTAAGATCAGTGGTAACGGAAGTTGGAGGCCACTAGGGAGGACGCGTGGGTGCATTTTGCACATAGTGTCCCAGAGATTCGTGTGCTTCCCTTTCCGTGAAAGTAGCACCCACAGTGACTGACCTTACTTGGTGCAATGGGAAGATCTCAGAGTCTCTACTCATCTATGACTACAAAGGTAGCTCTAATTCTTGTCTAATGATGAAGGATTGGTTTCTAATATTCTTTCTTTCTTTTTTTTTTCCATAGTACTGGGGATTGAACTCAGGACCCTGTGTTTGCCAGGCAAGTGCTTATTCTACTGAGCTATCTCCCCAGGGCCCTATAATTATGCTAATAGTTTTTTTGGGTTTGTAATATTAATGCACCTTGGCTTCCCCATCTTTAAGCATAGAACAGCATTTTGCACTGGATGACCTCCATGTGGGTGAAGTGATAGGGTTATAAGGTGTGCCAGACACTGCGATTACTGCTTCCTTTTCTCCTCCAGAAGATTGGGCTCTATAGATTTATCTCACTTTGGAGATTTGTTTTTCCTTTCCTGCTTCAGCTTGTTGAGGATTCATGACCATTAGAAAGATCATTTACAGAACTAGAACCCATAAAATGTGCTTTATAAACAATACTCATTAGGAAATATCTATCACTTCATGACCTAGCCAAGCAATGTCAGAAATATTATATGTGACAAGGCATTTTTCCCCCTTTACTAGGCAGCAATGCATCATGTTTCACATTTATATTCAGTACAGATAGACTTTCTACTTAGTGTGATTGCTGAATGTGACAAACTGGGATTTATTATTTGCCTGCTCTTTACACACTGGGTTTCTTCTGCATTTTATAGATCTTTTAAGAGTCAAACTTCTGCTACTGCCCAGCTACAGCTTACCCAATGGGCAGATTTCTTTGCAGTTTTGATACTTTATTCCTTGCACTGACATAACTTCAGGTGGCCTGAAGAGCGAAACATCTCCCCCTGTGCCAAAAGCAGGTTACTGATAGTCTCATCTGTGATATTTAGATACTGAAGGAAGTACCTCTATCCAGTCCACTCGAACGAGATAGGCTCAGGGCATCTCAGTCCTGAAGCGTCTCGAACTCTTAGATCTGCAGAGCAGAGAACCTAGTGATGCTAGAAGCTAGAAAGAAATTCTGAGGTATAAAACAGATCATCTGATTCCTTTGATTAAATTCCTTCAGTGGCTTCTCATTGTACTTGGACTAAAATCCAGCTCCTTCGAAGGACTTAAAAGACTTTAATTAACTGGCTCCTTCTTCGGTTTCTGATTTTATCCTTATCTTTCTCTCTTCCTCATCATGTAACCACCCATCTTTATTTTTGTTTCTTGAGTATGAAAATTCTTTCCTTCCCAGGCTGGCATTTCTTGTTCTCTTTGTGCAGAGAACTCTCAGTCTGTGAGTGTCCACTTGCTGCTATTAGCCTCATGGCATGCCATCTCTTTGAGGGGGGTCATGAACTGTGGAAACAAGGGAAATGGAAAGTGGTCAGAAATGAAGTTTGAACTGATCATGTTATATTCATTATAGGTAATACATATTCTCCCCCTAGTTACTAATACTTCTGTAAATAGAAGGAATCTTCACATAAAACCAGAAGATTTCAAGTTTGTCTCCTCTCTCAAGAACATTAACAAAGGCTCAAATTAGATTGTGTGTGTGTGTGTGTGTGCGTGCGTGTGCATGTGTGTGTGTGCACATGCATCCATTTATCTGCAAAAGTGGTTTAGAACCCACTTTTGGTGTCCCTATGTTCTGGTTTAGTCTCAGTTCTCAGACAATTGCAGGCAAATAAAAGTTAATTAGAGACTTCAGATAAATTTTTACTGTTGAATCTCAAAAGTTCTTTCTCAAAGTTGGGACCAGTTGATGATAGTAATTTTCTATGTCTTCAAGTAGGTGTCAACAAGAACTATTTTCAAAGGTGAGCTCTAAATCTATTTTAAGAGTCAGAGCTGATAAATTTAAACAACAAGCATATCTTTGGTAGGTACTAGACTACTTTAGTCAAAATATTCTAAGAATATATTGCTGAAATATGGCTTATTCCGCAAAGGGGAAAGGCAATAATGGAGTTCCTTATTTCTGAGGTTGTTGAGATATTAGGTCTTCAGGGGGTGTGCAAAAGCAGCAGGCAGATGACTGCTTTGTCTCAGTAGCAATACCCAGGCAATAGGGCCTCCTAAGTGCAGCCTCCAGGACCTGAGCGTGCAGCAAGTACCCGGCAGAGGCACTCATATTTTTTCATGACAAAAGCAAGATGAAAACCTTCATTAGAAGAGAACAGCAGAAAGCCTCGTCTGATGTTTTCTCACTGTGGAAAAGGAATTAATTTTATTCTGTATACTTCACAGAGCGTGGCGAAGACAGCATATGTGTAGAGGCTAGCCATTCATTTTCAGAGGGTGTAAGTACAACAAAACCGAGACTGCATTAAAAAAATTGACTCCTTGAAATATACAAAGACTCCGGAGTGAGTATTTGATGGGACATAGCGTTGCCTATGGCTGGTACTTATGCACATCAAAATCCCTGAAATCTATATTAAAATCCAAAGGACAATTTTTTTTTCAGTCTCCCAAGCACTGGGATTACAGGCGCGCACCTTGCGCAGTCTCAGTCCCTGTCTCAGTGTGCGCTGGAGGTGGGGCTGGCATGGCATACTTGGGGATCGAACCCTGGTCCCTGCATCTGCCTAAGCAGGAGCTTTAATCCCCTGTGCTGTCTGGTCAGCCAGGACAATTGTTTGGATATAATTTAATCTTAGATAGTTACATGATTATTATGAATTGTTTTCTACATGGTAAATGCCCTTCTATTTTTTGGAAATATTGACATTTTAGTAATGCCTTTGATATGATTAGATGCTATAATTCCACCATATTTACATCTAGTGACTAAAAGCTACTAGAGCATTAGTTAAATTTCAAATATTATTCTGCATAAAGGATTATGGATTGCCGTGTTTCATTTGTCTTATATTTATATTTTTTATCATTTGGACAAGTAGGATTTGCCAACTTACTTTTATTCCATTTTAGCAAGATTTGTATTTTGTAAACATTAAGCTATGGAACTCACATATTTGATTTGAAAATGCATTTATTTTGTGCATTAGGAAAAATGGAAATGCTAGATACTCTATCTTTGTTATTTTTAATTCATCTTTGCCTTCAAAATATTTTTCCACAATGTCATTTTTATGTTCAGTTATTTTTGTTTTTCTATTTTAGGACAGGGCCTACAGTCTACAGCATCTCACCACACAGCTTAGACTCCTAGTGATTCACCTATGCTCAACCTCTAAGAGCTAGGAATGCAGGTGCACACCACCATGCCCAGTCTCAACTGCTGCCTTAGTGCCCCCTGGGGATGGGGCCAGCATTGTAGGCCGAGGGATTGAATCCCAGCCTCTGCGTCTGCCGAAGCAGGTGCTTTAATTCACTGAGCTATTTGACTGGCCTTCATGTTTAGTTTTATAAACTAAGTTCTTGATATGAAAGCTACTACTCCTGAAGCACATTTTTAGAAAAACTAATAAACAAACTATGCTTTAGTTTATGTGGATTGTGCCTTTGATTCAAAGTGACAGTAAGTCAAGCTTTCTTTACTTCTTTATTATTTTCTTCCCCTTATCTTGATCCAAAAATGCCTTAGTCACGAGATAGAGCCACAGCCAGAAAATGTCAAATAATACTGTTAATTACATGCGGTAGATAAACACACATTTGATGTGAAGAAATTTGCTGTACTGTGAGCTTTTGGATTGAAAAACTGTGAATTAAGGACTCACAGGGCCATTAGCTTTTTAGGGTTAGTCCATTGCTGACCTTTTGGAAAAGTATTCTTGACTATTTATTTCCTAACACCTCTGGATGATATCCTCCTTGAAAAATAGGCTTTATGTTCTGCTTAGAAAATTTCTAACGTGATAAACTAGAAAGGACTCTCCTGTAGAAGATCTATTTTTCTTTTTCCTAGGAAATGAAAAACAGAAAATAAACATTACTTCCTGCTGCAGGAGTGTGAATTGGGTATATTTCACATCGCTTGGAACTGAGCTTGAATTTCAAAGAGAACTGTACATTTTATCAATATTCTGGGACCAAAAGCAATAAAATGAATGGGTTCTCATAACATATGAAAGTCTTGATGAATCCCAGATTATTTCATATGCATCCTCCTTTCAGCAGAGGTATTACTAATTTTCTAAATTTCTACCATGTGACCCATTCCATCTTTCAAAATCTAATGTAGGAACATTCTTTTACTCTTAGAATATGGTTTGTACTTTGAATGACACATATTAAATGTAGTGATCTTCACTATGTATTCTATACTAGAATCATTTTGCATGCCTATAACTGGAGCAAGCTCAAAACCTGTAGATCAATGCATTAGTTTCTAATTTGCACATGAAGAGAAAACATCTCATAAATTCAGCCCAGGCTATAGCCTTTTGGGTGTGAAAGCTGAGTCTTGTTTAGTGATTTGAGTTTGCAGTCAGGGTTTTCTCACCCTTACATCATATCAATATTTAAAATATTTTTATCTTCCCTAAATGGGAAAAATAGCCAAGGAAGAATAGTTTCTGAAATTCTTTTGAGTTCATAAGGAGGGGTATCCTCATTTCTTCCCTAAGAATTCCTTACCATGACATGGACAAGTTGCATGTAACACGATGTACCTAGTGGTGCATTCTGGGTAGTAGTGGAAAGGTGCTGCTCCCAGCATTGCCTCAGGCAGCAGAGCTCACGGCATAGCAGCCAAGTGGAGCTTCCTGTACGGTTTGGCAGTGGTTTTGGTAGTTTCCTCAACTGGTGCCATTGTCCTTCCACTCTCTTTGGGAATCATTTCTTAAGAACAGTCATTCAACTCTTGAACTGGATTAGGGAAGCCTATCTATTTGTCAAGAAAAGAAGGTATCTTTGATTAGAATAAATAGAAATCCCACTCAAACTAGTGGGAGGGAAATTTGCGAGGAAGAAACAGATACCTAACAACGGCAGGGGCAGGAGGTGCTGTGAAAGGCAGTCAGCCTTGGGAGCAGGAGTTACAGGAGGGGCTAAAAGCTTCCTCTTTCTCTTGTGTCCTCTCTGCGATCCTCTGTTGTATCAACTCCACAGAGGCAAAAGCACTAGACATAATTATACATTGCCCCCACTCTTAAGTTTATGGGACATCGAGAGCCATAGCCATTTTCAATAGTTTCTAGTTTATATGTGTTAGTTTAAAATCTTTACACTCATAGAATAGAAGACATGGAAGAAATGGACAGGTTCCTCGAAAGGTACAAATTACCAAAACTAAATCAAGAAGATACAACAACTCTTAATAAGCCGATAACAGCCAACAAAACACGAAACATAATAAAAAGCCTGCCGACAAAGAAAAGTCCAGGTCCTGATGGATTCACAGCTGAATTCTATAAGAAATTTATAGAAGATATAATCCTCACACTCCACAAATTCTTCAATGAAATTGAAAAGGAAACAGTCCTTCCAAAATCATTTCTGGAGGCAAGTATAATACTGATTCCAAAACCAGGGAAAGACACAACCAAAAAGGAGAGCTACAGGCCAATCTCCTTCATGAACACAGATGCAAAAATAGTCAACAAAATCCTGGCAAATAGAATACAGCTAATCAACAAGAAGATCATACACCATGACCAGGTAGGATTCATTCCAGGGATGCAAGGATGGTTCAATATTCGAAAATCTATAAATGTAATACACTATATTAATAGGCTGAAATCTAAAAACCACATGATCATCTCAACTGATGCAGAGAAAGCCTTTGACAAAGTCCAACACTCATTCATGTTCAAGGTCCTACAGAAAATTGGAATAGATGGACTCTATCTTAACTTGATAAAAGCCATCTATGACAACCCAAAAGCTCATAAAATCTTAAAAAAGAATGAGTATGTTTGAGCTGTAGGCCAGAGTT
Source organism: Ctenomys sociabilis (assembly GCA_004027165.1). Taxonomy (NCBI): domain Eukaryota; kingdom Metazoa; phylum Chordata; class Mammalia; order Rodentia; family Ctenomyidae; genus Ctenomys; species Ctenomys sociabilis. Next base: position 36,858 of record PVKA01012112.1, on the reverse strand, counting down.
GTAGGTCAGATTCACCAGTATGGTCAGAATTGATAAAAGCCATATGGTCAGGGGTGACAGAATCCAACCGTATTGCCAGGAGCTGCCAGTGGGGGAGGTAGTTTACAGAATGGGAATGTAGGGTGGGCTGGTCACTGCTTGAGTTTGTGCTCTAAATACAATAGAGTGTTCTAATCCTTCAGACTTGGTTATTATAAAGGAGATCACCTTATGAATATTCCCTGATTTAGAGAATACTCCTAATCAATCCAGGATGTTAAATTGTCCTTGTATTCCTTTCTCTTAAATATGAAGGGTTCTTGGCAGCAGCTCCAAAATTCTTTTCAAATATTCAGTTGATAGGGCACAAGAAAACTTACCAACTAAGGCCAGGGTGCCCCAAAGTAAATATTCTGAATTCTAGTGATAACTCTTGATAGGTCTATAGGAATGCCATCATTAGAAAGCTAGGTATCAATTCCCCATCTCAGTGTACTTGCAGTGTAATCTCCATCTCCTCCTGAGAATATTAAAGCAAATGATGCTAACTTTTTAAAGCTGATGCAACAAAATCACAAAATAAAGGGGCTTAAAAATAACAGATATGTATTGTATCATCATCACTGGGGTTAGAAACCAAATATCACGATGTCAGGACTGCTGACCTCCAGATGCTCTGAGAGAGAATCTCTCAATGTGGTGGGAAATCCCTGCACTACTCCCTTGTCCTTCGCTTATGAGCCCTCTGCTCAGAGGCTTTGCTGAAGAGGTCCACGAACCTTGGCCCAACCTTGAGTCACCCCTTTTCTTGAAGGATAGCTTGTATCTGCGGTCAAGCAGCTCTACAGGCCTGTTACCTGCCTAGAAGTTCCCAGAAGCCCAGCAGCCTGTCTCCACTGACAATTTGGTCCAAGCTGAAATATTTGAATATTATGTGCTTCATTACTTCAGCAAAAGTGGGCACAGTCATGCCAGACTGTTGGTATTCTCACCGGCTTGTGACTTCTGATTTTTGCATTATGCCTAATCTGAGAAATTCCTAAGTTTTCAAGTCTGGTTCCTTTTTGCTTTATAGTTCATTTCTCAATTTATTTCTTGGCATTTTACTCAGAGAAGCAAGGAATAAGCAGGCTATGTATTCTATACTTTGTTTGGAAATATTTATCACCATTATTTCTACTTTCCACTGACCAACAGAAAAAATCAGCCAGACTCTACCAGTTTTTTTACAAGGTTAATTTTCCTCTATTGTCCAATGACATGTTCTTCATTGCTGTCTGAAGTCTCACTAGGCATAGCATTAGTATTCCTATTTTTAGCAAGATTTTTCTCAATGCATTCAAGGGTTTTTCTATCATTATTGCTCAAAGTTCTTTTAGCCTCAATTTCAAGGTCACTTTCAAATTTTTAAGTGTTTTAGTTAAGCAGAAAGCAAGAATTTAAGGATTAAACAACGAAGAGAGCAAGGAGAAAAGTTAGGATATATGGCAGGGGCAAAACCATACATTTATATAAACATGATGGTTAAGGTAGTGGTCCTAAGAATCTCCATCAGGGTTTTGAAAACAGCAGTTAATGGGTAGACTTCTCACCTTGACTTACTATATATGCTGATATCTGTGAACTAAGCAACTAAACTGAGGATAGCAACTTATAATACTAAAATCATGCATGGAAAACCTGTCATCCTGCTCTTCTAAACACATACTGCTTCTAATGTCATATCAATTATTGATATGCTCTCTTTAAAGTAAATGTTTGTTTAGAAAAGGTAATAAAAGAAAAAGAAACAAGAAAAAATGTCATAGGATTGTCCTGCTACAATGCTGTATATGGTTTGGTTTCTAAATTTCTGTGTAACAATGTGTGATTGTTTTTTTCCACATTCTATAGGGATTTAAAGTTTAGAATATCCATGATTGTTGGAAAATAGCAGTACCATGTTATGTCTAAGGCATTTGATATTCAGACAGATAGTGATGTTAAGCTCAATGGCCTCTGCTACAGGGCAGTAATATCATGAGGCTTCTCTTCTGGATGTTTAACACTAAAGTTTGCAGACCGAAAATTAGAGAAATAGAGGGGCTACAAGGATAGCCAATATTTTGGCCCTAGCCTTTCAAGGTCATGGATAACTCAGGACATAAGAGAACCTGTGCTGGGACAATCTGTAACTCAGTGGTGTCCAAAATTTTCTGGTCAAGGAGATCAGAAAATAGGGCCATAGAGGAAAGTGATCGATGATGTAGAGTGTGCCTAAAGAAAGTCACATGGAGAAAAAAAATTCTCTCAGGCTTTCACAGAGAGCAAATTGTTCAAGCAATGGCTGTGACTCATTCTCATGGCTCACACTGACAAAAGATCTACAAGCTGCTTTATGTGGTTTCAACATAAATCCTGAGAGCATTTGATTGATCATGTCAGATACAAAAGTTATATTTTTAGGTATATAGGTCTTGGCTTTAACTTGGTTTTAACCATCCAGTGGAAAACTATAACCACGAGTTATAAAAAGTAAGGCAATGTTAATATGCCGAGCTATAAAACTCTCAAGTCAAAAATTTCTGACAATTACACATTCTGCTGATAACCCACTACCATTATGGACTATTGGACTATATTGAATTATTTTGTTGAATTCAAGTACCTACAATATTTGAACTGGTATCAAGTACGATACAGCTTCTCTCACAGCAATGGAACACCCATCTCTGACAAAACAAAAGGGCATATAAAGGACAATTTCATATCGAAATATATATATATATATATATATATATATATGTATATTAGGATAGATATACAGCTACTTTCTCTTAGTTCAATGGGAAGAAAGGTTTGTACTAACATTGTCTGGACAAGATATCACATCTGCATCTTGTCATTTGAATAACCACTATGAAGACAACAATATGCAATGTATTAATTATTGTAATTGTCCTACTAACCTGTTTTGAAACCGTTTCATTGCTATTTTATTTTCTTATTAAAATGAATAAAAAACCCCACAGATTTTAAGTGTTTGCTACAGTGCTATTCTGTTTTCCAAGGTTGAGGTCTATTTGCCTTTTTAGTGGTGTTGTGACTGAGTACCACTGGCTTGCTGGCTTCACATAACTGACATTTATTTTCTTACAGTTTTGAATGATAGAAATCCAAAGATTAGTTCACTGTAGAGGCACTGGGGAAAAGCTCTGGGCTCAGTAGTGACCTCTTCAAAACTTGTTTACAGAATCTTCTGTGTGTGTGTGTGTGAGAGAGAGACAGAGACAGAGAGACAGAGAGAGGGACAGAGAGAGATGGGGGGTCTTTAGAGGTAAATTTAAATGGGTAATACTAAGGGTGACATCCTAAGCCAATAGGATTGGTGGCCTTCACAAATGGGAAAAGATCAGTCTCTCCCTCTCTCTCTTTTTCCATCCAGAAGAAAGGCTATCTGGGGACAGTGCAAGAAGCTGGCTTTCTATAAGCCAGAAAGAGATCCTTATAATGAACTGAATCTGTTGGCATCTTGATCTTGGATTTCCTGGCCTGGAGCATTTTGAGAAAATAAATTTCTGCTGTTTATGCCACCCAGGCTGTGGCATTTTGTTATGCCATTCTTAGCTAATAAAGGAAAAAAATCTGTTTGCTTTTCTCCCAGTGTTTGGCTTAGTGCTTATTGATTTGTAGATGTATTGCTCTAATCTCTGCCTTTACCATCAGCTGATGTGTGTTTATGTCCAGATTCTCCACTTGTAAGGACACTAGACATTGGCCAAAGACTCATCCTCATTCAGTATGACCTCATATTAACTTGATTATATCGGCGAAACCATTTTTAAATATTTACAAGTCTTTTTTGGGAGATATGGCCTGACCCACACCAGGGACTGTATTTTAATTCAAAGACACATACAGACTTGTGTAGTGGGAGAAGCAGCCCACCAAAGGATCTAATCTTTGCTGAATATGCTGAAGGATAAGGCATCATGTGCTCTGCCCCTGAGATATTTCTATTGCTATTTGGGTAGGCAAATAACTGACCCCAATGCCACATGTATATTTGACTTCTCCTTCCCCTGCAGAAGGTTACTGGATGTTTTGCCATTGATATTACCATAAAAGTCACTGAGCTTCTCAAATACATGGCATTACACAGTTGAGAAAAGGACCCTTAACAGAACATGGTGAAACCATGTTGGTTTCCTTCTGTCTGCTGCTGTATGAATTACAAACTGTCTTTTTCTGACCCACTGAATCACACGGTCTGCTTTTGGCAATTTCCAACTTACAATACATCCAACTGCTCTAATGCTCGCTATCTCTTTGGCATCTGTTCTCTCTTTGCCGCTTGGTAGGAGATTACTTTCTTCCTTTACCCAGGCCGCCTTACTTCCTGACATTTGTTTGCTTTGAAATTCAAGCCCTTGCATACCCCGTGTCTCTACCTAGGATACCCTCGCCTAGGGTTTCCTATGTGCGCAGTTGAAGGCACCATGCCTCTGCGCTTGCCATCTGGACTTCTTAATTTTGGGCTGGGTTCCACAGTTATGTAACTGGCCCCGCCCTTCTTTTGCTCAGGTTTTGCTTCTCCCGGATTGATCTAGAAGTGATGCTTGGTTGCCTATCGACCTCTTTGCATTCCTCCCACGTTTCTTGCGTCTGCTGTAGTGGTCACACAGAAGCCCAGCTGACCTAAAGACATCATACTCGGTTGATTTTAAAAGCCTCAGTGGGCAGAAATCCCAAAAGTTAAATGAGGCAAAGCCAAAGGTTAAATGAGGCACACGTTCATTTTTACTTCCATTTGAAGAGATCATCAGCCGCAGTCCAGGCCCTTCCCAAAGCTGAGCGCCGAAGCAGGTGGGGAAAAGCCATTATGAAGGGCAGAGGTGAGCACCCAGCACGGCGCAGAGAATAACTTTATTTACTTGTGGAAACTCCAGTGGGTAGAGGAAAGAGGATGGCATGCATTTTGATTTTCTTATTTTAAAGAGACTACCAATAAAAATGACACAGTATTTCAAAACAAGATGATAGGAAATGAATAGTGATTGCTGTGTAACATATGGTTATCTTCAAAGTAGTTGCTGAGATTATATGATATAGGCATGTAAAATTGGTCAAATGATAAAAGCACTAACGTCCTTTCAATGAACTAATAGAAATTAGTAATGCAATAATCTTAGCTGATATATATTGATTTGCAAATGTATTCATTTGCATATACATTCATTTGATTTTCATATCAAAAGATATATTGATCAAATATATTTTTCCTCTTTTCAAATGAATATATTTCCTCTTTTCTCCTTTCCTCCACCTGTTCTTTTCTTTCCCTTTTATTATATCTATTGTATCTTTTGGATCTTGTCTACTCTTTCAGTTTCTTATGTTAGGGACACAATATGATATTTACATATGAAGGTCTGGTTTATGTCTTATGAGTATGGTCTCCAGTTGCATCCATTTATGTATAAAAGCATCGAGTTCATCTTTCTTTATAGTCAAGTAATACTTCATTGTATAAGAATACCACACCTTTTTTATCCATTCCTCAGTTGATGGGCATTTGTTTCCAAGATTTAGCCATGACAATTGCACTGCTAAAAACATGGGAACGTGGGTGCACATATATTGCTGTGGTATGATGTTTTCAATTCTTCTAGAAAGATGCCCAGAGAGGGACTAGCTGGGTCAAATAGTGCTCTTAATCCTAGTGTGTTGAGAAATCTCCACACCGATTTCCACAATAGTTGTGCCAGTCTACACTTCAGCCAATTGTGGAGAAGAATGCCTTTCTCTCCAGAACCTCTCTAGAATTTGTACAGATTGATTTCTTGATGATAGCCATTCTTTGCAGGGTTAGATGGAATGTTAGTGTTGTTTTAATTTGCATTTCTTAAATAATCCAAGGTGCTGAATTTTTTTGTACATTTATTTGCCATTTCTATTTCTTCATCTGAGAAGTATGTATTCATCTCAAATGTCCAATTTTGGATCAGGTCTTTGAATTTGGAGACCTAATTTTTTTCAGTTCTTTATATGTTCTAGATACAAGTGCTTTGTTTGAGGGCAGTTGGCCAAAATTTTTTTCCACTCAGCGAGTATCCTTTCTCCTGTTTTGGTGGTTTCTTTTGATATGTAAAAACTTTTTAATAAGATGAGATCCTAGTTGTGGATTCTTTGAAATATTTCTTATGTAGCTTGTTTTTTGTTAGTGAACTCTCTGCTTACCCCTATATTTTCTATATTTCTACCTGGTTTTTTTTTAATATTTAAATTTTTATGTATTTAGGACAGGGTCTACGGGGTCTCACTACACATATTGGACTTATAGTGATTCTCCTATTTTCAACCTCCCAAGTGCTGGGATTACAGGCACACACCACCCTGCCCAGTCTCAGTTGCCCTCTCAGCGTGCCCAAGGCTGGAGCCAGCATGGCATACTGGGGATTTTGAACCCTGGTCCCTGTGCCCGTGTAAGCAGGTGCTTTAATCTACTGAGCTGTCTGGCCAGCCCTTAATATTTAGATCTTCGACCCATTTTGACTCTAGTTTAATGTATGGTGATAGATGTGGGTCTCACTTTAGTCTTTGGCATGTAGACAGCCAGTTTTTCCAGTATCATTTATTAAAGAGGCTTCCATTCTTCCAGTGAACATATTTGGTCCTTTGGTAAAGGTAAAGTGGCTGAATGTGTCTGCAGTTATGTCTGCATCTTTCAATCTGTTCCACTGATCCTTGGGCATTTTTTTTTTTTTTTTGCCAGTATCATGATTTTATCACAATAACTGTAGTATAAGGGATTGTGATGCCTCCTGCCTTGTCTTTGTTGTTGTCAGAATTGCTTTTACTATTCTAGATCTCTTCTCTTTCCAAATGAATTCTAGGAATAAAAGTATAGATCTGTGAGGTATGTTAATGGCATTTTGATCAGGATTGCATTAAAGATGTGTAACATTTTTCAGAGTATTACCTTTTCTCACAATGTTGGTTTTTCCTATCCTTGAGCAAGTAATGTCTTCCCATTCAATCTCTTTTTTCAGAACATTGCATTTTTCAATATATAGATCTTTTATTTCCTTTCCTAGATTGACTCCTATATATTTCATTATTTTGGAATGCTATTGGGAGGGATGTGGTTTCCTATTGTCTCTCTCAACATGTTTTGTTGTTTGTGTACAGGAATGTTATGATTTTTTGGTGTTGACTTTGTATCCAGCTGGTCACTAAGTTTGTCGTTAAATCCAGAAGACTTTTGATGAAGTTTTTGGCGTCTTCTATATGGAGTATCATGTCATCTGCAATAATGATAATTGCACTTCTTCCTTTCCAACCCTTACTCCTTTATTTTTCTCTTTCATCTAATTGCTCAGGTTAATGTTTCCAGAAATTGAATAGGAGTGGTTATATTGGACATCCTTGTCTTTTTGATTTTAGAGTGAAAACTTTCAGTTTTTTCTACTCAGTATGATGTGGATTCTTGGTTTGATTTTTAAATCATGTTTTAATTCTGTTTTAATTATTGTTTCACTCTTCCCTTATGAGACCGTGTCATTTCTTATGTTTTCCTCAGATTTGCCGCCATGAATTGGGGTGCATTTTATAGGATTACTTGGTTCCTACAATTTAGTTTTACCAGTTTCATCCTGAGGGCCAGTGTACACCTTTGACAGCCAGGAAGAGATGTCTGGTGGACAGATACCTTTGCATTAGTAACCAAAAAATAAGGGAGTGGTAACCTATTTTTAGAACTGTGCCCATCAGTGAAAAAACTGAAGGAAAGAGGTGAAATTTGCCAAAATATCAAAGTTATTTTTAATCGACTAGCTGGATTGCAGCATACTGTTTGCCGACGTGAAGTTTCAGTTTGCGGACTTCCTTCTAATGACTCCTGGTGCTTTTCCATAACTAGATGGTTTTACTCACAGCACACACTGTGAAGTAAGGCAAAATCACTTCACAACATCACTAATTCAAGCTGTTCCCAGCATCATCATTTTCCAAAAAGATACAATGGTTTATTTCTAGCATTAAAATTTGACTTCAAGCATTGAAGGCTACTGAAATGGACCTATGATGATTCCTCTTCCTTTATGATATCTTTATTAGAGACTGTTCATTAAGTTTCTCATTGAATGAGTTAGTGTGAACGTCTCTATATTAAAAATTTACACGAGGTGCCAACTTGAGTTCCATATTTTTTATGTTAGTTCCACTTATTTTCTGTTGTAAGTGGGTCCACCCAAAAAGACAGAACTATACCTTTCAGCAGCTGAGAACCTCCGTGTGAAAAGCATCAATTGCTTTCTGTTTCACAGTTTCATGTGACAAGCAAATTATTGCCTTCCACTTCTCACTTCATTGACACCTTCCTATGTCCCAAGGTGGTGAACAAATTGGTAAGGTTGTTACTGTGTTCCTCCTATGGGAATAGATGTTACCAACATGTGATGACAAACTGGCGAATTTGCTACACCCATTAGACCTCTTCAACGTAAGTAGACAAAGACCTTTGATGATATAATCTCTTCCCTTCGTGGAGTTCTCAGGTTGGATGATCTGAATTCATTCTGCTGAATGTGACATTTAGAATCAGTATTGTTTCTGTTATTAGCTTTTAAAAAAGGTGGAGTAACTTGGATGATGTAATTGTTCACTTTTATCTTGACATGTACACAAAAAATAAATTCAGCACTATTTTAAAAAACCATTTATTTAATGATACAGGGTCTCACTATGCAGTTCAGAGTCCTAGTGATCCTCCTGTCTCAGCCTCCTCAGTACTAGTATCATAGGTGTGTGCTGCCACATCTTATATCAGGGTCAGCACTACATGTAGTAAGTACCTGGTATCGAACTCAGGTCCTTGTGTTTGCCAGGCAGGTGTTTAGACCCTTGAACTGTCTCCGTAGCCCTAGATTTGACATCATTAAAGGTGACTTTGGAAATCATAAGCATAGGATGAGTTCCTGGATTCCCCCAAGATAGACATAAAAATGAACATGAGTTATCTTGTCATCAAGTAAATAAAGTTAGCTTGGGCATTAATAAAATCAAAATTTAGATACTAAAATGCTCAGTAGTAAGCAGTGGGATACAGAACATTGTGTGATCCAGAGCCTTTGAATAGCACTCATTGGTTCCTATTTGGGAAACACCATCCTTATAGTAGAGATAATATGAAAATAATGTGTGACCATTTGGCCAGCTAACCATTCCTGAGGGCTGAGTATATGTGTGAGTTTAAGAAAGTGCTAAGCATGAAAAGTGAAATGTGTTTAAATGGAAGGTCTTGGCTGGACTTGAGATGCTATCAGCCCTGGCCCTCCCCTCTGCATCGAAACTCAATCTCAGGAAGAGGCCATATCACCCTTGAAACACCTGTTCCAGTACCCAGTGGTGGCTACTCTATGAAAGTCTTCCTTATATCTAACTTACGTTTCCCTTAATCGTAGTCTAAACAGAGAGAAGTACCAGTAGGTCACATGATCTTATTATGACACTAATGAGAGACTGATGATTTAGGTCAGAAAATGAGTCAATTAAGAGGCAAAATATTTGCTTTGGGTGACTTTTTTTATTAATAAGAAATATTCCTGGAATGATTCAGTTTTAATTTGTATGCAATGGTTCACATTCTGTAGAACTTCCACATTGAAAAATGAAAGAAAAATCTCAGTAGTGCAAAGTAGGTGAATATTTTGTGGTTGTTCACTTCCACCTATGTCTGTAGTGATCATTTTAAGTAGAAAATATGTCAGATATTCCTGTGTACTTGTCATTGTGAACTGTGCATGCTAAGCAAAATAATTTTGATTTCATGTTTACTCCTTTTCAGAAATTATTTTAGAAATCTTTAAATTCTTGTCAAAACCAATTAAGATGACACTATTTAGAGAAATTTCCATCGAGCGCTGATAGGACAGGATCATAAAGAAGAATCATAATCCTGCATAATGTCAAAGCGTGCTGACCAAGTGAATCTGACACGTCAGGTTCAATAACATTTTGTAAATAGCAGGAACTCACTTTGTCACTTGGGCATTTGCTGTCATGGAGCTTGATTTTATTGTCATTCAGTCTGCAAAACAAAGGGGGTGGCATGTAGTCAGATAATTATTATAAAATCACTCCCTCACCTCTGAAATTTCTACTGAAGTATCCCTAATAAAATAAATGAATCAATAAACACCATTGGAGCAAAAACCTTGATACAGAAATGAAAGTTAGATGTATCAAGTCTACTTTTTCGAATTCATGTATAGTCTGATACACACACACACACACACACACCCATATATATATATATTTTTTTTTAAATTTATTTATTTATTTATTTATTTGGTACAGGATCTCACTATGCAGCTTGGACTCATAGTGATCCTAGTGAACCTCTTGGCTTAGCCTCCCCAGCTCTGGGATTACAGGCATGTGTTAACATGCCTGGTTTCAGTGGCCAGCTGTATGTGGAACCAACAAGACATGTGGTATTAGGAATTGAACCTGGGTCCTTGTGCTTACCAGGCAGGCGCTTAGACCACCAAACTATCTTTAGGTCCTCTGTTGTATATTAAACTTCATTGTATGTCTGTATTTGTTCAATGAAGTAGTTTATATTTCTATAAAGCTATAGGTTACTGCTCTGGAAATCTGCATCCCGATTGTCCTGTGATTATGCCTATGGTTCTTTTTATCCCTTCAATTTGGTCCAGGACAATAGAGGTGGTCTATTTAAGAAGCAAAGCTATAAAACTAGAATTTAGATCCAGATAATTAGACTTGGGGCATAAAGTTCAATAATATATTTAAGATTTAAGTAAATAGCATGCTTAAATAGTATTTTTAAAATTTAGGTATTTCAAGCAATTATCATGGTAATAAGTGAGAGTTCTTACAGAAACAGTTAAAGTCTTTCAGTTTTTAAGTAAACCAGTGAATTAAGTGAACAAAAATGGACATTTCTAGGGCCGGCCAAATAGCTCAGTGGATTAAAGTGCCTGCAAGCAGGTGCAGGGGTCAGGGTTTGATCCTGGGGTGTACTAAAGTGGCTATTGAGACTGGGCGTGGGGCACGTGCCTGTAATTCCAGCTCTTGGGAGGCTGTAAACAGGAGATCTAGTAGTGAGACCCTGAATATCCTGTAGATCCTTCCCTAAAAATACACACACACACACACACACACACGCACAAGCACACATGCACACACACACATACACACATACACATATACAGAGGACATTTCTGTACTATGGACCCAATTACACCACTTTCTGATAGTTTCTTCAGGATACTCATTTTGATAATGCCATGAACAGATCCTTATTTGTTGTTCAGAATTTTAAAGAGGCAGATAATTTGACTGCCTTCTAGTTACTTATGCATCCCTGCTCTATTATTTATATCTATCCCCATTCATTAATAGTAGCTCCTACCTGTGTTCTGTGTTCAAATTCTCACTACTTTAAATTCCTGTGCTGCCCTCTGAGCACTGAGAAATGTTGATGGGATATGTCCTGTATGCCTGTGCTCATGATTTAAACAGTTGTTCTTCTGTTATTTTCTTTTAATACTTCATCTCACGTGTTAGTAATTCTCTGATAGCAGAATCAGTCTATCTTACATTGCACTGGATGGATTGGTAGTATTAGGCTATAAACATGACATGTTTTATATTTATATTTGTTTTTCCATAAGAGACTGTAAAAGATTCATTGTCTTGGGCCTTCCTTTGCCCTCACTGCTGCCTCCTAAATATCGCCTTTGTTTTCTTGTTCTCTTTACCCACCACACCTTAAGCATCACTAAAGGTATGGATTCTACCTTGTAAACATCTTTCAAAGGCATCCACTTCTTTCCACTTTCACTACACACGGTGATGCCTTATCCTACCTGGAGCCCTTGGAGATTTCTTCCCACTGTGCTCTGTGCTCGTAGCCCTGTCTCTCTCCTGTCTTGTCACCACACTGCTGCAGCTGGACTTGCTGGGTTGCCTTTTCCATCCTGCCAGAACTCTTCAATGCAGCCAACTTTTTCCTTAGGCTTGTATGTAATATTTTATTTTGCTCATTCTGCTATAGCTTTAAAGTCTTCTTCTAGTGCCTCACACATGGCTGAATCCACTTTCCTCCTCTTTATCAGGAAAATTCCTGATCATTTTTGTGGGTCCTTCTTTGTTTTAACTTCTGTGAGAACCATTCTTTCTTGCTGGACTAGATAAAGGACACCACTCTGTTCCTTCAGCTCTCTGAATGTTCCCTGTCAAAACATTCCTCACCCTTTCTTGTTGGTGCTTGTGTTTTTCCATCTCTCCCACTACATCTTTGTCATTATGCTCACTGATACATCTCTATGTAAATGGTTTATGCAGTTCACAAGAAGATACTTAGTCAAAGACTTAGAATTGCTTACCAAGAAGGTGGATGGCGTGATGACTTATAGAATGAGCCTGTGTTCAGGTGTCAGCTTAGACACAGACATGGAAGCTTTGATAAGTTGCTACACTCTTCAAGCCTGAGCTCTTTCCTCCATCCTAAGGTGACAGTGAGTGTGGCGGATGTCACAGTTTTGGTGCTAGGGTTAAGCAGGTGAGCGTGCTAGTGTTAGAACAGTGTGTGCATGCATTATTCGAGGTTAACTATTCTTAACAAGAAGCCATTTTTCTTCTCAGTCCCTTTTTAAAAATTCCAAAGGCTGAAAGCATGTGCTTCTCTGATGTGCTTCATGAATTCAAATCCTTTTTTGTGAGCAGCTGGCCTTTCCCCTGGGCAGTGCACAGCTAGTATTTCTGCTACACTTGTGAGGCATGACCTGCCCTTTCCTTTTACAGCAATGAGTGTTACAGATGATTCGTTGCTGATTCAATTTTTGGTATGTCTTACCTTAAATTTGGTTCCTTTGTCTAGAAAATTAAAGCCATACATTTGGATTTTCAATTCACAATTATTTTGGGCTGTATGAGGAAAGAAATATTTTTCATTTTCTATCCCACTAATTAGAAAAGAGATTGACCTTGATTTTGTGATAATTTTTTTTTAGAAGTTTATTAAGTATTATTTTTGAGGGAGTGATAAAGGTATGTTTAAGTTGTAAATTCTACATCAAGATTTCTCCTTTTCTGATTTCACATTTATTCTCCTTCTCCTCCTCCTCCTTTTTCTTCCTCTTCTTCCTCCTCTTCTTCCTCCTCCTCCTCTTCCTTCTCCTCCTCTTCCTCCTCACCATGTGAGCTTGGACTCATAGTGGTTCTCTGGTTTTCAGCCTCCCCACCGCTGGAATTACAGGCAGATGCCACTAAGCCTGGACTCGGTTTCATATTTAATAAGAAATCCCAAATCAATTGTTAGCAAGGTAAATTCATTATTTTTAATTTAAAAATCCAGAGAAATTCAAAGTCTAATTGTATGGTCCTAAGGTATTATATAAGAGAGAGGGAAGCTTTTGTAAATATTCCCAAAATAAATCTGACAAACAACAAGAAAATACTGAGGCAATTAAAAGGGTGATTTTAATGCAGAAAGTTTTCAGATCCTTAGTTCTTGGAATTCACTAGATTAACTATACTTGAAAAAAATATGTTTCTGATTTTTTTGTTTTAGCATTCTTAGCAAATGATATGCTATGTTCCTTCCTTCATAGGGGTTGTAGTACTTATTGTGTGCTTGGAAATATAGACAGGCAAATCCAATAATAAATAGAAAAACTTTTTATTAAAAATAAGTTGTCTTTAAGGAATTGTGTTATAGACAGTTAAGTAAATGATCAGGCCATAGACTCTAGCCTAAGTTCCCTAATACAGGTAGACAAAAGATGCTTTGAAAGTATATAGAGGAATTTTCATTACTGAACAACTCAGGAGGGGAATAGCTGGGTCAAATAGGACCTCTAATTCTAGGTTTATGAGGAATCTCCACACTGATTTCTGAAGAGGTTGTACCAGTCACATACGCTGTCAACATTGGAGAAGCGTTCTCTTTTCACCACAGCCCCTCCAGCCTGTGTTATTGGTTAACTTCTTGATGCCAGCCATTTTTTCTGGGGTGAGACGGCATTTCAGTGATGTTTTAATTTGTGCTTATCAAATGACTGATGACATTGAGTACTGGGTATTTTTTAGAACTGCAAACATCATACACAACAATATTTTTGCACTCATGTTTATAGGAGCAATATTTGTCATAGCTAAACCTTGGAAACAATCCAAATACACACCAAGTAAGTAATAGATAAAACAATATAGTATTTTTATGTAATGGAGTATTACTCAGCTATTGAACATATAAACTTGAAGCTTCTATAGGTAAATGGATACAACTAGAGACCATACTCATAAGTGAAATAAGTCAGACTCACATGTGTGAATGTTGCACTGTCTCAGTAGTGTAAGAACCTGGAAGAGAAAACAAAGTCTGAACGGTGCAACAGATATTGTGAAAGGCAAAGAAACTGTAGAGTAGGAAAAGATGTGATGAGGGAAAGGAGCAAAGAAAGAAGAGAAAAACAAATAGACATGTGTATATACAGGGTAGTTTGGATAACTGCCTTGCTGATTTCTGTTAGCCTAGTGAAAGCAGTAGTTAATGCTTAATTTTTTTCTCTCTTGTATAATTTTTGACCAATTTTGCATTCCTATATGTGGTAATCTGAAAAGTTAATTTGAAGATAACAATATGCAGTATAACAACCATTGTTGATTTTCTATCATTTTGTTTGATGAAATTTGGTATCATTTCTAATGTGTTTTTTTAAACTATTTTTTAATTCTCTTTAAAAACTAAAAATAAAACAAAAATAAAAATTAAAAAAGAATTCAGGGATGATGTATGAACAAGGAAGACATAAAATATTTAAGGCCAGGGAGGGATACGATCTGAGTTTTATTTTAGAAAGTTCACTTTGCCATCTGTGGAACAGATGGAAAGGGGTGAGGTTAGAGGAAGAGATGCCAGCATGTCAGCTTCTTCTAATAATAGCTCGGCTTTACCTAGTCCTCACTATATGTCAGTCTTGCACTTAAGCACTTATGTCCTAAACATAGATGTTAGTTGTCATAATCCTCTGGGCAGTCTTAAGAGAAATATTGCTATTTTCTTGCAGCATCCAATCTTACAGATAAGTCCCAGAGGGGTTAAGAAGTTGCCGGGTTCATCCACTTGGTAGGGGGAAGTGCTGAGCTTTGAGTCCAGGCAGTCTAGCTCTATAGCTCATATTTTAAATGCATTCATGATAATACATTAGTGCCTTACAAGGTAACTCAAAGAGTGCAATATGATGTCAAAGAACTGATACTGGTGCTAGAAAAAGTGGATACTTGTGAAGATGTCAAGGAGCTTTATTCAGTTCAGCTTGGTGCTTGGTTAGATTAGGAAGCCAGTGGAAAGGAAGTCATTAGAATCTCCAGTGTTTGGTTTAAGTGATTTGGAAAGTGAAAATGCCATTTATCATCATGACATCTTAAGAACAGGTTTGATTTTGTTGGGTGAAAATGATGAAAAATTTTTTATGTGCAAAATTGAAGACTCCACAATAGTGGATTTACTTAATACAGCATTAGAGATATAGATGAAGAGCTGAGATACTTGAGTTGGAAATAGAAATTTGAGAAGTATTAGCAGACTCTTATAATAGTTAAAGGAAGTACAAAATTTTATTAGAGAGATGTGAGAATAGAATCGTATCTGAGAGAATTCTGGAAAATGCCAACATTTAAGAGATGGATAGAGAAAAATAGGTTACTGAGAAGTGGACAATAGCAAAAAAAAAAAAAAAAAAGGAAACACAGAATTTCAAAGATGAGGAAACAGTCCAAGTGGCAAGAGATCCAGACAAGACAATATAAAGTTGGAATATTCTCCAATGACATAGCAATAAAATACTCATAACTTTAGTGAAAAAAGTTTTATTGAAAATTATTGTAAAATCCTAAAATTATGCTGCACTGAGAAGTGAGTGACACGTGAGAAAGCATAGACAGCAAATATACATACATATTCAAAGAAGAACTTTGCAGATTTTTGGGTGTTAAGTGTTTATTTTTTAATTTTTTTGCATATATGGTGTAGGGTCTCACTACGAAGCTTGGACTTGCAGGGATGCGCCTGTTTTTAGCCACTGCGATTGCAGGCATGCCTCACCATGTCTGTCTAGGTGGCCAGCTCAGTGCACCTGAGGGTGGGCTCGGTGCGGCCTGTGGGACCTGGGGTCGAACTTCCCAGGTAGTAAATGTTTAGTTGAGCCATACAGCCATGTCTTATGAAAGTAAGTTGTCTAAACCACTGGATCCAGATATGGCTATTTACTTGCACAGAATCTTCCACATAGTGAGAGCCTGACAATAGCACAGTTTTTTTTCCCCCATCAGCTTATTACTAGTAACAGAAATTCTACCATGATTATTGCATAATTTTGAGTCAGTGACTTCTGGGAAAGGATACCAAAGTTAAACTAATTTTGTGACAATTCATTTTTGTGTCTTTTCTTGAAATATGTGAGCTAAAATCAACTCCCAATAGGTAATGCATGATGGAACTTGATGAGGGAAGAACCAGGGTGTTGGGAAGAAAGGAGTCAGAAAGTAGTGTGTATAGGATGTATCTGAAGAGAGTGTAAATCTTGGATAATAATATTTGTGTCTCTGGGCAGAAGGAGATTGTCATGAAAAATAGTAGTCCAAAAAGCAATGTTTATTCAACTTCAGCAGTGTATAGAGTTAAATCCAGGACTTTGAGGCTCTGGATATGGATAAATGACTATGAGCTATTAATGTGACTCCAGGAGAATGTAAGCCTCATGGAATGAGGGAAAGCTTTTGATTTTTCATACTATTGTGCTTGTACCAGTGCGTGGCATACAACACACAGGCAAAAGTAATTGCTATGTGGGACTACATGAGTTAATGGGTTTGCAACACAGTATACATAGCAAAGCTATACTTCAGTGCATTCTAGATATAGCCAAAGATTTTTACATTTTCATTCCCGGATATTATTATGGCTGGACAATGACTATAATATTAGATAGGTTAAATTACTTGCAATAACTTTTTATTATAGTACCCAAAATTCCCTTTTACTCAGAAGGATCAATGCAGATGGAATAAATCATATAACATGATATCTTCTTATCTCAAGTTACCACTTTGAGGTAACATCTAAGTACATTCTGTGAATATTTTAATGTCAATGGATTTGAGAGCTTGGAAAATGGAATATTTACTCGGGAAATTTAATATGTCCCAATCTTTTTTTTCTGTTATTGTTAGAGCTGACCTCACCTAATGGTGCCTGATGTGTTCAACACTGTTTACTATCTTGAGTCCAATTTTATTTCTGATTAGCAGATCTATAAGTAGCCAGTGGTATACACTGTAGTACCACTTAAATCTCTCACTATTTTCTGAGAAGTGGTGTGGCAGAATGCCCTGCTCTGTTAGGGCTGCCTAATGGAAGGTCATATTTACTCCCTAGTACAGATCCATCAAGGAATTGACTGGCAGGGAATCGTCTACAGCCCTCTTGTTCCAATTCAGGACAGTCTCAAGGGATAATTGTGTCTTTTTGCTTCTCCAAGAGAGTGGCTGAGCGATCACAGGGTCTGTGCCACAGTTGATTTTCTTCCTGTTTCCAACCTTCCCTTTTTCTTTTGTAGATGTTGAGCCATGAAGCCTCCCTCATTAAACCTAGTTCATCCCAGCTAGGTTGTTTGGATCCCAACCTGTTGTACAACTTCGTAATTCTCTCACTACAAGTCACAATTCTTTTTACTGACCTCATAGAGTTTAAGCTTAGTGCTTGTAGAGGTAAGTGGACCACAGAGGCTTTCTAATCCAATTCTCTAATTTTACTGGTATGGAAAGAAAGACCTTGGAAGGTTATTCAGAGATCATGCTTTATTCCAGATATCCTACTAACTAAACATAGATTATTTTCCTTGATCAAATCCATCTGGTAGAAAGTCAGTCATAAGATTTCTGATTCTATGCTTCATTCTCCCCAGTGAATGAGCTGTGATGCTGCTAGCAACACTTGAACCATATGAGCCAAATTTTTCCCTTGTAGCCCGAGGCATACAATCACCAGCCAAGGTGGTTTGCTCAGATATCTCTTTCTCATCCCCAGAGCACAGATTTCAGCGCTGAGGTCCGAGGCATTTAGCTAGGAAAGATGATTAATCACTACAATGTAATTTTACATTCATTTATTTCTTCTTCACTCAAACAGAGAAATTTCTGAAAAATCATGAAAGACTTTTGGAAGCAGTAGGTTACAGACAGTTTTATTCTGTTAGTTTATGATGCTGTTTCTCAGCCTCCTTGCAGGCTGTCAACTCATTATTTTACACAAAAGATTTTACTAAAATGCTTGTTCTGAGCCAGACACTGTTTTAGGACTGGAGATGCATTAGAGAGCAAAACAGGAAGGGTTTCCTGTGTTCTTGGAGTTTACTTGGTGGGAGCAATGGTGGTGACATAAAACTAGAAAACAAAAAAAATTAAAATGGGCTAAAATGAATTAGATATGTTCTAGGGACTAAGAAATAGAAAAGAGTTAAGTCCCAACATTAATTGCTTTTTCATTGAAAAATACTAGCTTTTAACAAATTCTTGATGTGGGGACTTTGCAATCCTAGGGAAGAATGTTCTGGAAGGAAGCATCAGCTAGAGCAAAGCCTGCATGGTGAGAGCACGTCTGAATGTCTGAGAAACAGCCAGTGGAATGATGTATTATAGTGGGGAGGGATGTGATACAGGAGTATAAGGGAGGAAACGTGGGAAGAACAGAAGATCATTAAGCCTTTGTCTTTGTTCTGAAGGAAATGAGTAGTCATTGGAAGGCTTTGTGCAAAAGAGTAAAATGATATAGATTACAATTGTCACTTGGTTGAAGAGAGAAGTCAAGAGAACAGCAGTGAGACTGTTGCAGTAATTCACATGACAGATGACAGTGGTTTAGACTAGATCAGGAGCAGGGAGATGGTGCACATTGGCCTGATTGTAGGCATATTTTAAAGGTAGTGGTTACAGGATTGGACTGGGAGAAAAGAAAATGCTGAAAAGATTCCAAGGTTCATGACCAGAGCAACTGACATGATGAAGTATTCTGCCACTGAGCTAGGGATGACTGGAAGTGGAAAACGTTTTGGGGTTGAGGTAGAACAGGATTTCAGTTTTGGATAGAGTAGAAAATTTGATTTATACATTTTGAGCTGGAGAGAGATCTGAGCTAGAAGCAAAATTTGTGAGTCTCCAGCTGTTAGTCAGCTTTCTGTCACTGTGACAAAATACCTGTGGTGAACAACTTTAAAGGAAGATTTATTTTGGGTCATGGCTTCAGAGTATTTAGTTCATGTTTGGCTGGCGCCATTGACTCTTGGCCTATGGCCAGGCAATACACCACGAGGCTATAGTGGGGGAAAGCTCCTCATCCTGCAGCAGGCAGGAAACGGACAGCAAGGGAAAAGGAGTACGGACAAGATATACCCTTCCAGAGCATAACCCCATTTACTGACTGCCTTCAACTGGGCCCTACTGAAGCATAGTCTAGAAAGCAAAAAGCTTAAGTTATTTAATAGAAATAGTATAATATAGGGAATTGGCTAAAGAACTATAAGAGAAGGAAAATAGACAAAAGAGAACACTTATAGATGTATTGTGATGGTAGTTTTAAAAGGCACCTGTTATCCTAGTTTCTGGAGATCTTGGTGTCACCTTGAGGCTTAGAGAAGTGGCTCAACAGAGCTGGGACATGGATGACAGAGGAGGGTGCTGGTATTACCACCTGCCTGGTTTTGATGTCTGCGGGGAGGTGTGATGAGGATGCTTCTCAGTGTGTAATAATGGTGTAGCCTAGAGCCACCGGCTTTGCGGGGTGACAAAAGCCATTCTTTCTCCACAGCCTTAGTTTCCCTCTGGTGTACTGTTAGGAGAGCCCAGAAGGAAGCAGCTGGTGACAAAAACAGCTTTTAGTATCTGAGCTCTAATATCTCAGAGTACAGTCCAAGGTGCAGCGTATGGATGGGTGTGGAGCTGAGAGAAAAGAGCTTAGTGAGTAGAATTGGTGTGGAAATCATTGGTGACCTTAAGAGAAGAATTTTGTGTGGAATGGTGGGGTGTTATGATAGGAGGAGATGACTAGAAGAGTAAGGAGATGTGATTTCTTTGGAGAAGTTTTGCTGCCAGTGGAGCAGGAACTGACAGAAGTAGAGTCAAACAGATATATTTTAGGATGTGAGAAATCACAATATGTGGCAGGATACTGAGCTTTTTGAAGAACACTGGGAGTAGTCTAGTAATGTACTATAGAGTAAGGTTTCTTTGTATTGGTTGGTTTCCAGTATTAATGATATATATCTTGGGGAATTAGTACATCCACATGATAAGATGCACATCACATTTTTTTCATAATTTTATTGAGAAACAAATAGGAATGAGACAGTTTCAAGTCAAATTGGTAGGACAGTTTCAATAATTAATACATTGCAAATTGTTTTCTTAGTGGTTATTTGTTGTACAAGACGCAGACAAGATATTCTGTTTACAAACACTATTAGAAGAGATGCTTCTATTCATTGAATTAAGGGAATGTAGCTGTATATCTATCTTAAATATTTTCAATATACAGACACAAAACTGTCATTCATTTGTATCTCCTTTTCTGTTTAGTTTTGTCAATTAAATATTATAGGTGTGTGAACCCAGCAAAATATTTCCAAATAGTAGAGTAGTCCATAATAGTATTGGGTCTTCCGTATGTCTGGCAGTGTCAGAAGTTGTTGACTTGAGTCTTTTACAGCTCAGCATAATAACATGGCATTACTTCTTATACTTCTTTTTTATACTTTTCTGCTGGATGGTTAAGACCAAGATAAAGCAAGACCTATGTAACAAGTATTATACCTTTTGTATCTGATTAAGGTCAGTCAAATCCCCTCAGGATTTATCTGGAGACCCTGTACCAGACTTTGTATGTCCTTTGTCTGTGTCAGCCATGTGGGTCATGGTCATTGCTTGACCAATTGGCTTCCTGTGAAAGCCTGAGAGAATGTTTTCTCTTCAAGTGACTCTCCTTGGGCACATTCTACATCCTCAATCACTTTCGTCTTTGGCCCCATAATCTCCTTGATCAGAAAATTTGAGACACAGCTGAGTTGCATGATGTTACAGTACAGGTTCTCATATGCCCTGAGTCTTAATTGACCTTGAGAGGCTAGGGCCAAAATTTTGGCTATCTTTGAGGCCCTTCTTTTTCTCTGATTTTTGGTTTGCAAAGTTAGGTTGTTAACTTTCCAGAAGAGAAGGTTATTGTTATTAATGTACAACGTCATTATCTGTCTGAATATCAAACATCTTAGGCCTAACAGCACACCACATTTTACTCATTCTTGCTTTCCCTCACCTCAAGACCCCCACCTCTCTCCCATCTCCAGATCCTCTTCCATCTTCACAGTCTGCCTTCCTGTTTCCTATAATCTCTCTTTTAGTTTGTACTTAAAATTATTTATGTTTTATGTTTCTCATATAAGGGAAACCATAAGATATTCCACCTTTTATTTCTGATTTATTTACTTAGCACTATGATCTCAAGATGCATACATTTCCCTAAAAATGTCTCACTCATTCTTCAAGGCTGAGCAGAATTGGTGTGTGCATGTTTGCGTGTGCGCATGTGTGTTTGTGTTTGGCGCTGTAGAAGAGAAAGTGGAGGATCCCAGTATGATGCTTTGAAAGAGAGACTGTGAAGGTTCACTTGGGTTCTTTGGGTGTTGAGCTGTATTTATTTTTTCATGTGCCCAGTGATCAGTTTGCCTTTTGTATTTTGCAGAGATGATGAGCTATAAATCTGGATCAGCTAATGTTATTCTGGCCAGCTCTGTCTGATCTCTGTAATTTGATTCAGGCTAATGGGTAACATCCAGATCTAGGTAATCTTTTAGTGACCACGTACTGAATATTTTGTATCCGTACTCTTAAGAGTCCTAAGGAAGCAATGTGATAATACAGGTCTGCTCATACCTGGTTCGGACAATGTAATAAAAAAGAAAATCTTAAGGTAATTTGAGAGAAGGTTTTTTTCTTTCCCAATTGTTCATAAATATTGCATCAAGGTTTTAATTATCTTATGGTCAGTAACGAAGAGCTCCTTGTTAGGCTTTGAGTATAAACTCTTATGTTGATGACATCAGAAGAAAAATAGTGATGATTCTACAATATTTTGAAAACCAGATTGTGTAATCACTTTTCTGTTGAAAACATAAGACACTTGCTTCCTCTGTACTCACACCAAAGAGAAAATGGACCTTTAGCTAAGCATTTTCAAAACCTCTCACACTTCTCTATGTAGTTCAGGAAGCAGTTGTTCAGTGCTGTGTGTCTAGGTAAAAAGTCTTTCTCTTGACCAGGGACAACTTGCATGATGATAAAGAAGCCACAGAACATTTGCTATTGGAATGAAGAGATACTGTAAATTAAGAGGTAGTTACAGAAATGTTTTTGTGCTCTTCAGAGATTTAGACAGTATTGTGTTTCAGAATTGTTTGTCAAGTTGAGAAAGAGAGAGAGAGAGACAGAGAGAAGGACAGAGACACAGAGAGACAGAGAGAGAGAGAGAGAGAGAGAGAGAGAGAGAGAGAGAGAGAGAGAGAGAGAGAGAGAGAGAGAGAGAGAGAGAGAGGGAGAGAGAGAGAGTGCTCTAAAGCTTCTGCAAGCAGGCACAGGGGCCTGAAGTTCCATATCTGGACCTGCTCTGGACCTGTTGTGCTGGTCCCTCCCTCAGGGTGCTTTGAGACAGCAATTAAGACTGGGGGTGGTGGTGCATGCCTGTAATCCCAGCTCTTGGGAGGCTGTAAACAGGTGGATCATGACAAGTCCAATCTAGTAGTGGGACCCTGAACACCCTATACACCCTTCTCTAAAACACACACACACACACACACACACACACACACACACACACACACACACACACACACACACACAAAAAAAAAAAAAAAAAGCACACTATAGCATCTGGCCTCAGATGCTATAGGTGCTTGTTCATAAGGTACCCCTGGTAGCCAGCTTAAGGAGCCCTTTCCACTCTGGATGTATACTGATGGCCATACATAAGGCAGATCTTCAACTGAAATTAAATTACTCTTGCTGGACTCAGGGGAGACATCTAGTAAAGGATGCCATATCTTGGGGAAGTCTGGAAGATTGAGGCAGTTTAAGATTACTGGAAAAAGATCACCACACAGGAGATTCCCTTTCTGAGAAAGGAGTTCCTTGAAATAGTTTTAACTTCTTAGGTCACTCTCTTGACACCATATCAGTCTATGAGTTGCTCTTGAATTATTCCAAATAGTATAGAAATACTGATATGCCTGGGTGTGATTATGGTGAAGGTCATATAGACAGAAAGAAGTAGTGATAGTGGAGCCTGCCTCCACATAAAACCTTCTTCTATTTTCTATTGAGTTGCAAATATGCACAATGAAATAATATCAGTGCTTCTTCTGTGTGCTGTGCTGAGGTCAGACTGGTGATTGGCTTGAGTTATTCAGAGGAGCCCATGGTTGTCACAGAGAAAGCAACAGGGGCTTTCTGGATCATTAAACACTCCAAACAGGAATCTCCCCACAATTTGGAGGCTTACATATTTTAATATTTGAGAACAAAGAATGTAATACACTGTAGTGAGGTTGCTGTGTAGCCCTACATCACAATGTTAATCTGTTGAGTCTGGCAGCTTCTGAATTTCCCTGTAGGAAAATGGATCTCTTTGTGCCCTTACTCTTTCTATTCTCATTGATTGGAACCATGTAGAGCTGTGTTACTCGGTCCCTGAGGCTCTGTTTCCCTCCAACACCCTTCTTCTCGGCTCTAGTACCCCCAAGTGCTGGGATTGGAAAGAGAGTGATTTTTTTACACAAGCGACCACAACTGCCTCCTCTTCTCTTGTGTCACTGCTGGTTTCCTGCCTAAGTATGAGTGGCCATGTGTACCCTCTGCATGGGAGGAGTCTGAATTTTTACTCTCCAGGGATACACTGTATGAGTTCTCAGGTCAGGGTAGTAGCTTGGGGAACTGCAATGATTTCTCACTTCAGAATTTCATAAGTTAGAAGACAGGACTCTAATTTCATCTCTTCTATCCAACCTCTGACCTTCCTGTGATGCTACTGGCAACCACTCCATGTCTTCTTTCACCTGTGTACATATGCACATGTGTTGTAGGTGTTCATCCTTCTACCTAGTTACAGTATGGGTGCTACTGGCAAAATGGGTGCTACTGGCAAAATGGGAGGTGCCTGACTCCCTTCCAAGACCTCTAGTCTGTGGGAGTCTCAACACTTTGGGTCCAGCAGGTGGTAGAAATGCAAATTGATTACTTTTTTGGCACCTGCCCTTTCTCCTTGCCATCTCTGTAGGCAGAGGGAGAGATCAGCAAGCCCTCTTTCTTGGTCACAGTCTGATCACTAAAAGGAATGATGGTATCCCTTGACAGTGATTCCATGTGAATCTCTCCTCTTCCCATGCTGGTGAAAGTGGATGAAGATGAGGACGGTGGTGGTGTTTGGAAGAGGAGCCCTTCTCTGTTGCTCCTGCATTTTACCAGACTCAGTTCTTAGAGGTTGGGGAAGTGGGCATTGGTAGAGGATAGCAGCAGTGAGATCATTTCTCTGGTCTCGTTTTAATTCCTGGAGAAGCTGTGTTACTTCGACCTTCGATGATTCTCTTCAAAATGTGGACTCTATATCTCATGCCTTTTTTATTTTTGTATCTTAGTGAAGGGTCTATGGGGTGTTCAGGGTCTCACTACTAGACCACACTCATAGTGATCCTTCTGTTTACAGCCTCCCAAGAGCTGGGATTACAGGTGTGCATCACCACACATAGTCTCAGTTGCCCTCTCAGTGTGCCCTGGTGGCAGGGCTGGCATGGCAGGACCAGGGATGGAACTCCCGGCCCCTATACCTGCTTGTAGATACTTTAATCCACTGAGCTATTTTTCCGGCCCCATCTCATACCTTTTAGTCATAGGTTTTTGATCCTGTTTACCAATTTGAGGGTTCAAGGAAAAATCTTATTCAATATTGAGTCTGAAGTAAATCAGCTTATTGAACATCTTATGTTACTATTAAACATTGTTATATACACAGACATACACTTGCAAAATCCAGTCTGTATATGAATAATTGTACTGTGTTGTTGAATTGAATATGTAGTTAGTAATAAAAATTAGCTCAAGAAAGTTAATTATTAGGATTCCTATAGATGTTTTCTCAGGCTTCTTTTATTACTATAAGCAAAGCTTTCTATATTTATCATACCTTAGAGATAGTTTTGATTGGCTCGATATGAGATATTTTGGGGTTAGACCATTAATAACTTACTTGATGATTACAGAATTGATGCCTTAAATTAAAAGGAAGGAAATTAGTTCCAGTAATGATTTTGCATCTGCACACTGGGTAGTATGCTCATACTCCTGGGAGCAAGTACGAAATCCTCAGCCTTCACTGTTCACTGGCAAGTAGACAGTATGTTGAAAACACAAGAGACCTCCAGAAGTGAAAGATAAGTGGGAAACCAAGGAAGCCAGGAATAGCTAAAGGTGCTGGAAAGGCATTAGGGCCGGCCAAGGACAACCTTGCTTGTACCTGGATGTGGGGGGTGAGACCAATCGTGATGCTAATAAGGGAGTTTAAGAGAGTATCATGCAAAAACAGTGATTTGCTACTGTGTGCATGTGTGTGCATGCATGTGGGTGTGTGGTGTGTGTGTGTGTGCGTGCACATGTGCAAGGGGGCATGGAAAGGAATAGTCAATGTTCTGTATCGTTTAAGGGTAAAAAATATTCATACCAGTGAAAGTAAAACTGACAAAACAGTGGCATAAGTGTATCAAAGTGAAGAATGTTTTGAGTATTTTAAGACTTAGCAATGACAATGTAATTTTTATAATAAAATTTTAAATTTAAACATTTACCATAGCTTATATTCTCCCTGCACTGATAAAATATTTACAGAAATTTGTATAAAATTAAAGCATTTACAATGTGTCATCATCTCCCCTATTCATCAGTTTACTTGATTTTTCTACAGTTAAAATGGTCATGAATAGTACGTGTTTTGAATCAATTCAGGACATCAAGGCAGCCATGATAGTGCTGACATTGATGGGAGAAGACTTCCAGAACTTCTTCAGAACAGCAAAACAGACAGGAAAAGTGTGAGGTGAGGGACAATACTGTGATGGAGATTAATGGCAATGTTTATTGTAATAATGTTGCAAAAAATTTAAACATGTACAGTATCTTTATCACAATGAGTATGCATGCAGAAGTGTGTGCACAAGCATTTGTGCAGCTGTGTGTGTGTGTGTGTGTGCTCGCGTGCACACACACACACACACACACACACCTTTCCCTTAGGAATCTGTATCATAACAGATTTCATTATTATGTATTCTTTTTTTTTTTTTTTTTTTTTGTCTTTTTGAGACAGGGTCTCACTATGCAGTTCAGGCTGGCCTTAAGCTCACTTTGTAGCTCAGGCTGGTCTCGAACTCACAACAATCCTCCTGCCTCAGCCTCCCGAGTGCTGGGATTACAAGCATGCGCCACCACGCCCGGCTATTATTATGTATTCTTAACTGATATAACCATTGTAATTATTGACTATCTTCAATGATATAGAATTAGCTACATATAGTCGCTGTTTTTAAATATAAGTTATTCCTAAAGATTAAAATACACGAAAATAATTGAAAAAAATAGATTCTGAAATCGATAATTGCTTCTATACTCATAATTGTTTGACTAACCACACAATAGGGAATATTAATCAAATTTGGGGTTTACTGCTGACCCTGCTAGTTAATATTGTGTAAACCTGAAAAATTTATACAAATGTCCATATCTCAGTTTTCTCCTTTGTAAAATAGAAATAAAGTTCAACTTTAGGGCTGGTAAGACCGCTCATGTGCCAATGTGCCTGCTTAGGCAAGCCTAGGCAGTCGCAGGGCCTTCAGTTTGAGTCCATGCACCGTATATGCCACCAGGCTGGGCTGAGCCGGCCACAAAAGCAAAAACAAGCAGACAAGCTTCAATTTGAAGTGTTTCTAATTGAAAAGGTTGTATACAAAATGACAAGATTATTGAAGAATTTCAATAAATGGTTGATAGCTACAAGTAGTAATGGAGGGGTACCACTATGCTGGGGATTGAACCCCAGCCTCTGCGTCTGCCTGTGCAGGCACTTCATCCACTGAGCCATTTGGCCAGACCCTCAGAAACCTGATTGTTAGAAGTTCTGGGGCTGCATAATGAGACCTTGTACCAAATAAATAAATAAAAATAAAAGTTTAAAAATAATACACAATGAAACAGACTCAAGTTTTGATAGGTCATGTGGAGTTGTCCAGGTCACCTTTAACCTGTAATTTTTTGGGTGCCTTATTTAATGTAGTTTTCAAATCCAGGGCCCCAGTTCTTTGATAGTTACAGATCAGAGTGTTTCTAGTAAACTAGGATGACCCTAGAATGTGATACAAAGTTAGTTAGCAAGTTCTGCGGTCTTTTGAAAGGAGCAATTAATGCTTATTTTTCTTTTTATTCCTGTTTTCTTTTTAATTTCTTATAAGTGTGATGTTGTTGTTTGACTTTTCTTTTTTAAACCAACTTTGCACATTATAGCTGGTAACATAAAAAAACAATCTGAAGATAACATCATGCAATACAGCAACTATTATTGAATTTCTATTATGCTGTTTAGTGAAATTTTGTATTGTTAAAATATAAAAAAGTTTATGAAAATGTGTTCACAGAATTGAAAATATTTAGCTTGCTGGCAAAAATGCTAATGAAAATATCTGTAAACAAGCATGAGCACTTAAAGTTTGGAAGCAGGGTGAGAGTCAGAGGACAAATGTAGAACTGGACATTCAATTCTTTGATGCTCTCTTTAATCTCTTTGGGGCAAAAGAATAAGATTCCTTTCTGCCCACAATGGGTATTTCCCTGGGGTTTTCAGGTCCTGGTTCCACTGCTTTCCACCTTCCATCAGACCATTTTGTTTCTGACATTTGACTGGATATTTGGTCACAGAGAAGCAAAGAGTTTTCAATGCGTCCAGGTATTCTGCAAAGTTTCTTAATTGTCTATATTGGAAATCAAGGGTACCGGATTTGGAACTGCACAAAATCTCTTCATCTTTTTGTTTTTTACTTTTTTATTATAAATTTTATTAAAAAACAAATAGCAATGAGGCAGTTTCAAAACAGGATAGTAGGACAGTTACAATAATTAATACCTTGCATATTGTTGTCTTCATAGTAGTTATTCATAGTGCAAGGTGCAGACGTGATATCCTGTCCAAACACTATTAGTACAAATCTTTCTTCTCATTCTGATGAATTTCAGTCTTCTTTTCTAATCATATCTTGATGGATATTCTACTTTTTCTCTGAAAAGGCAAGAATATGATACATTTTTGCCAACATGAAAAGAACACATATCACACAATTTATAGCTTATAATAAAATATTCAGCACTTTTTATTGTAAATTCTACATGGCCAGCTGATCCTCATAAAATGTGTTCATTTATTTTTGCCAAACACTTATAAACACAGCCAAACTAGTTTGTAGTATATCCATGATTTGACTGAATGAGATTATCATAAATGTTTACTGTCTGATTCAGCAAGAAAGTAGCTCAAGTCCTTAAAATGGGCTTAGTTCCAACATAAGTGTTGGTTAATGTTTTTGATTGTTACTTAGTAAGCAGGAAATGAGAAAGCTATATGTTTGATCTTCATTTGTAAATGACATGAACAAAGCTCTTGTACTGGACAATTGTTTTTGAATACAGAAAGGGCATTTTTTCCTGATTTTGGTCCTATTTACAATGCAAGAATTATCAAACTGATGCATGTTTCAGGTAAGGCATATTAATAACCTGTTATCTAGCTTTTAAAGTCTTGGCCAGAGGACAGTTAATCACGTGGCAATGTACAGACTTTGCCGAATTTCTGTGGCTGATTTTAATTTAATTTTAATTAATTAATTATTTGTTTGTTTCTGGGTCTCTCAGCTCAGACTGATAGTGATCTTCCTCAGCGACTACAGGCAGGGGTCACCACACCCAGTTTGGGTGGCTAGCTCAGGTGCCTGGGGTTTTGGGGATGAGGTACCATGCACTTGCCAGGCAGGTGATTAGACTCCGGAAGTATCTCCCCTGCCCTCTGTGGCTGACTTTAAAGCCCAGTATGACATCATGGTGGGAGGGCTGTGTGGAGCTTCCTTGTGTGCACCAGGCCGAGCTGACTGGCTCAGCTACAACAGAGGTAAATCGAGAGAGTGTAGATTATGACCAAATGTAAAAATGTGCATTTTTAGAAAAATGTGGTGACATAATTAGGGAATGATGAACTTTGGGGATTTATTGCCTTCATTAATAACATAATTTGAAACATAATTTAGTTACATGTGTGTGTCTTATAGACCATAAGCAGATTATTTCTCACACAGGTGGTACAGGATGATTCAGTTCCTTTTCCCCAAACTACTAGAGGATAATGAGCATAAAAAAGGCAGGGCTTTGAAAGGCTGAACCAAAGATGTATTCATGTGTGATTAAATGAAGTCAACTGAGAGGGACCCAAAAAACTCATTTAATCTAATTTCACTCTTGCCAAAGTGTTTTAGGCCTTTTTTTTTTTTTTTTTTTTTTTTGGTGAAACCGGGGATTAAACACAGCCCCTTGCATTTGCCAAGGAAGCGCTTATTCTACTAAGCCTTCTCCTTGGCTCCTTGTTTTAGTTTTGGTAAGTTTCTTGAGCTAATTCTATTTTAAACCTTTCTAAGTTTTGAGACGTATTTAATAAAGCATCACTATTTCAGGCTAATTAGTAACCAGACGAGTCCAAATTGGGGAAAATGATGAATTATATGTCAGCCAACTATGGCTCGATTATTTAAAGTACACTTAATTACTTTCAGTCATTATTGAAGATTTCTAGCTAGAGATCTACGGACATGGCTTAAGTTACTAATAAACAGCAGCTTTTATTTGCATAGCAATAATTAGCATGCTGAGTCTGTTAGCTTGCACATTGTTTTACTGGTGTGCTGGACTGCATTTTTTTATGTATTTTTTAAAATTTAAAAAAATATATAAAAAATGGGTCTATATGGTCTTACTACAGAGATTGGACTTGGAGTGATTCTCCTGTTTTTCAGCCTTCCAAATGCTGGGATTAGAGGCATGCACCCCCACGCCCAGTCTAGGATTTTTTTATTATTATTATTAATTATTTTTGTTACCACTGTAGTGAGCTCGGCAGTATATGTCTTGTCCTTGGTGCCTTTCACCATGTTGATGTCAGGTTTTAGTTCAATGACTTACTTTGGTCCAAGCAGTACAAGAGTAAGTGATATGTACCTTGTTCCTATGAAAGCTGTATGAGCCATTATTCTCTGGTTTCACTACTACATTTTTCTGCTCTATTATAAGAACATTGTGTCCTAGATAGGATATCCTCCTACATCCCTCATCTTTCTATAAAAGAGCTGAAATTCACAACTGACTGGAAGCATTAGCCAAATCTAAAAATATTTGTTTGTAAGACAGTAAAATTTAGGTTGCTTGTTGCCATAGCCTAGTTTGGCAAAAACTGAATAGTGTTCCATTAGCTTTATGAAACCTGTAAGTTGATTTCATTCTTTTTCGTACTTTTTTTCATACATCGTTTTTGAAAAAAGAAAGATGCATTTAACCCTCACCCAAATGAGATAATCACAAATTCTGAATTTTGAAGCTTATAGTAAGTAAAAATTTACAACATTTGGAATACCACTAATCTCTGTAATGACATTACAGAGAATTACAATGGATGTCTTTTTAAAGATCCATTAAATTCTTATCACCTATATTAATGAGTGGGGATCATATTTAATTATGCATAAAAATTTAATTTCTGGCATTTTCTTGTCAATTCAGATCAGATATTGAGTTATTTCTAAAAGTACTTTTCTTCTTTAGCTCCTTTAAATTGCTAAAACTTCTTTTCAATGTGTTATATTGGGCTTACTAGGAAGTGAAAGAAACACTGGTTAGCATCCACTGTAGCCCATGAGATATTTTGATATTTGCTAATCTCTGAATGAGTCCTAGCGCACCCTGATTCAGAGAAGTTGGGCAGTAACTTCTTCCAGAGCACACAGAACTTAATGCAGTAAATGATACCATTTAGAGCGATGCTCATTCAGCATGAAGAGTTGGAAATTCTTGATGATGGGCTTCTAAAGTCCACCATCAGTTTTTGCTTTATTGTTAAACATCATGTTTTAGTAAACTTATGCCATAAAGCACGTAAAACCAAACCTCCCACAGGAAGCACTTACTTCATGCACGTTCGTTACCCGTGGCTTGCAGAGCTTGTCTGGCTTCAGCTGTGTGTAGCTTCAGACTTCCGGACAGGCTCCAGTCCTGTCCACTCCCCTGTTCCCACTTTAGGGCTGACTCGCTGAAGACGAGGCAGGCTTTCAGGCTGGAGGACTGATTATTAAATGGAAGAAGAAACATGCACCACCCCTTCAAGCTGATGTTCAGAGCGAAAAGGTTGTGCTGTCATTGGCCAAAATGAATTGATCACAAAGCAATGCCAAGGTAACTCAAATCAGGAAGAGTATTCCATCTATACTGAGGTGTGACAAGAAGGACTAAACAATGGACTGAATAAAATCTACAATATGAATAAGAATGAAATGATTTTTATACTCATAAAGCTAACAATTTCATTTTTCTCAAAAAAACCCCATAATAATAATCTAATAACTTACAAGATTTGTAAGCCCTATTACGCTTCTGGTAAGAGAAAACAATTGATAAGCGTTTATTTAAAGTGACCTTGAGGTTAAATTTCATTTCGTATTTCATGTCATCTACATTAAATTTGGTGATACTAAATGCATAAACACTAGTGATTATGAAAAGAATAGTATTTGCTAATTTGCATTTATCATTCTTTATATAGGCAGACAGATGTGTGGAAATCCAGGGCACGTCTAATTTACAAGTCTCTAAGAACTGGGATGTGCTCCCTTAGATAAATATTGGCAACTAATTCTTGGCTGTTCATCTTAAAGTGTTATCTAAGCCCCATATTGTGAAAAGGATTCATGATAACACCCTCATGGCTGAAGCTCAGCTCCACGGAGGTGCGGCCTGGACTCGTTTCTGATGACTAGAATGTGGCATAAGAGATAAGATGTCATTTCAGGGATGCCTGCACAGAATCTTGAAACTTCCATCTGTTCTTACTCTCTGGATCTTCTCACTTGCTCTTCTTATGAGCAGCCCCGTGGAAAGCCTGCTTGGTGGGGAACTGAGGGTACCTCCTGGCCAGCGGCTGTGAGGCATATCCAGCCGTGAGCTGACAAGGGATCTTTCTCTGTTCCTGTCTGTGGATGACTGCAGTCCAGGGAAATCTGTGACAAATTCTGAAGCAGCAGTTTCACTCAGAAACTGTGGGATAAAAAATGTCACTTTAAGTCACAAAATTTTGTTACTTAAGCAATAAATAACTATTTGCTATGCAGCAATAGATAGCTATGGTACTTCACTTCCTGTCTGCTGTTTTGACTTTGAAGTGGTATAAACACTTTGGATTATGATTACAAATGCATCATACGATATTTGGTAATTCTATTGCAAGTAGTTTAATAAAGCCTTTTCTTAAGAGGCTTCCAAATTTCTTTTAAAAATTTTAAATGCATTCCTGTTCTGCTTGGCAAGTGTTATAGTTACTATCTTTCTAGCAGGAAATGATAGCACATGACCATTTTTATTTGGTAGCAAATCTCAATGGTTTACTAAATGACAAAAGATAAAGTCATATTTCAGTCTGCTTTGGGTATAGTCCGCCATTACAATATATACTTTTATTTGAAACTTTTTGATGGACTAGATTAAATGTTTGTTCTTTGATGCTATTTAAGGAGCTAGGTAAGGAAGAAAAGCAGATATTTCTTCATTCCATATAATGTGTTCATTTGGCTTTTCTTCTCTAGGGATCTAAATATCCCATCCTGGGTAAAAAAGGGCAAAATCAAGAGAGAACTTTACTCCTCTAAGAGTTCTCCCAATTTTAGTTCTGCTATAAATAGCTCTTTCACTCGTGTTTTCATGAGTCTATATTTGAGATTACTATATCTTAGAGCAGGAAAGTGATTCATTCTCTTATTCTGTTTATCTTTCATTTTTTTAAAAAAGCTTTTCTTCTTGTGTTTCATTCCCAGTGTGTGTTCATGCATGCATACATGCATTTTGCATAATACATATGCTAGATAATATCATTTTTTTCTAGCATGTTAGCACTGCAAAAAAGCTCTGTCTTCTAGCCTGTTTAATTTTATTCAGACTTTATTTAACTACAAGCACTGTAGTTTTAAAACAAGCCATTTTCTCTTAGTTTAACCACTCACATGCAGCATCTGTCTGAATTTTGCTGGTAACGTGCTGTTTAGCACCACGTTCAAGTCCTTCAGGGAAAAGAGGTTGGGGATGTCTGTCCTTTGCACCCAACACAATGCTCTGGTCCTTTCATGCTGTGTTTTGGTCTCTGAGTCTGGCTCTCTCAGCCTGTCCAGACTTCCACATGAGAATGGGCTGCCTTCCGTCCTCCATGTGCTAGCTACCAACATTGCAGTCCTAGTCTCAGTTTCTTTTCCATTTTTTATTTTCCATAAATTTATTGAAGAACAAATAGCAACGAGACAGTTTCAAATCAATTAATAGAACAGATTCAATAAACAATACACTGCATACTGTTTTCATAGTGGTTTTTTGTCATACAAGGTGCATACATGATATTCTATTTACAAACACTATTAGAGCAGATGCCTCTATTCAACAAATTAAGAGAGAGTAGATTATACCTATCTTTTTTTAATGCTGAATTATAGTACAGTTTCAATAATTAATACTTTTTATATTGATATCCTCCTAGTGGTGATCCATAGTACAAGAAGCAGACAAGATATCCTGTCCAAACACTATTAGTGCAAATCTTCCTTCTCATAGAATTACACAAAAGTACTGCATATTTATCCTAACTGTAATGTTTACAGAATGGTTCTTCCTTTGTATCCCTTCTTTTTTTGTTTAGTCCTGTCAGAGATGGGTATTCTATTGTTATTCAATTATTATAGGTGCTTGAATTCAGTGAAACAATCCAGCACAGTCCAGCCGTACACAATAGTAGTGGGGTATCATAAGAAGTTGTTGACTAGAGCCATTTACAGCTCAGCTGATTATTATGGCTTTATTCTATATACCTCATTTTTACACTTTTCTGCTGGATGGTTAAGACCAAGATAAAGCAAGACCTATATAACAAAAAATGTAACTTTTGTATCTGATGAGGTCAGTCAAGTCCTCACTTCGTAGATCCTTTGTCGGAATCAGCCATGTAGATGAGTCATGGCCATTGCTTGACCAGTTTGCTCTCTGTGAAAGACTGAGAGAAAATTTTCTTTCCTTGTGACTCTCCTTAGGCATACTCTAGATCATTGATCACATTCTTCTGTGGCTCCAAGTCTCAGTTTCTGCAAAGCATTTAAAATCCTCCTCCACTCATGTCTTCTTTTCATTAATCACTGTCTCAGGTACTCTTCTCTCATTGCTGGGACAAAATACCTGACACTCAGAATTAAGGAAGGAAAGTTTTATTTAGCTCACAGTGAGTGGAAGTTTCAGTTCATGCTTGGCTGGCTCTAAGGCAGAATGACACTTGGCAGAGGACAGCAGCTCACAGCTGAGGAAAACAGCAAGGAGCACAGGGAGGAGCAGCAGCTGCAGCAGCTAGCAAATCTCTCTCACCTCCTTACATATGTACTCAGATGCAGATTATCTGCCCCAGGGTCGGTATTGCACTCATAGCCATAATCCCAGCACTGGGTCAACAATGAATCGCAAACTCTAGAAGGTACCCCGTGACTGAGTGAGGCCTTGGGGAGCCATAATAATCTCTTCTCACCTTCCTAGAAAACCTTACATTTATTTATTAATGAGTTATTTCAATCATATGACCTTTCATTTCCTAACTTGTCAGATTCCTTATCATTGCGATCTCTTGATTTTTTTAACTTGTTTTCTCTAGACTAAAACTGATTAGTTTTAAGCCTTGAACAATTGGCAGAATTAACATTTCTGGGATATGTTATTTGTCCATTTTCTTTAAATGGGTTCAGCTTATTTGCCCATTTTCCTTTACTTTTTGAAAAATAGTTACATGTGAGCATGTGTTACTTCCATAGTCTCTCATTTCTTATGTGTCTATGGACACTGCTTTTATTCTAAAAAATTTAACCTTAACTGTTTATTGATTTCAATGTAAATGCACATTATTAAGTATAATTATATTATACTTAATAATTATAATTATATATTATAATTATATTATTAAGCATAATTTTAGGGCCAGGGAGATGGCTCAGTGGACTAAGCACTTCCCTGACTTATGCAAATACCTAAATTCAATCCCTGGTTCCGTTAAAAAAAAGTATAATTTTAGTCTTCGCATGACTATTGTGAACATGTCATACTGAATTTAAAGAGTACTGAATTATAGTTCCTTTTCTACTTTTCCTAGCTGAGGTCGTGTTTGGTGGTTACACAAGAGGCCATGTGAACATGTTATTTCCTAGCTACATTTGCTTAAAATGGTGCCTATCATAATTTAAATGAGTGGGTAAAGACGAAAATTTACAAGAAAAGTGGCATAGGAGAGGTGTGTCTAAATTGTACACTTAAAACCAGACTTTCAATGCTTCAAATGTTGGGTAAGAGGAATAGAAAGGAAAAGAGGAAAAGCGGAGGAGATCACAAGGAGGAGGAGGAAGTGAAGAAGAGGAGGCGAGAGAGGTAAGTGGAGGAGGAAAAAGAAGAAACAGCGAGAGAGAGAGTGAGAGAAATTGAGAAGCAGTTTATATCATCAGTGTAAGTTAGTAGTAGTGTGATTTTTCAGGACTTGAACATGCACAGATAAGTAATGATTCATAAACATTGCATTGAGAATATTGGCCAACTTTATATTCACTAAGAAGGTTAAATAAAACAATTAACTAGCACAGAAAATTTTTCTATTTTTGCAGAACTGAGGATTGAACGCAGGACCTTGCACTTGCCAGGCAAGCACTTATTCTACTGAATTAACTCTTGAGCCCTTAGGATGGAAAATACTTTTTCATAGGAATTAAAGACACACAAAGAACATAATATTGGCTAAATGTCAGAAGACTAGAGGTGAGAAAGGTGTTGATCCAAATTTTTGTAAATGTTTGAATATTTATATATGTATAAGCTTTTGTTTGAATTTTCATACTGGATACATTTATTGTGATGTAAATACAAAAATCTGACACTTAAGTACACAAGTAGGAACTACAGGAAGAGGAGAGAGATGGTGGAAGAAAGAGAGGGAAGGATTGCTTTGAAGTTTGAATTTTATCCTGTATAAAATGACCACTCATAAAGACTTTGGATTAGCAGAGTTATAAGGAGAATACATATTTATTTACCTTGTTTTCAAAATTTTCTTAGAGTAAGTTTAGAATTTTGTTGTATAAATCTTTTTTTTTCATTTATTTTTATTTTATTAAAATACAAATGTCAATCAGACAGTTTCAAGACACCTTAACCATACAGAGTCGATGAATTAATTAATACATTGCAAACTGTTTTCATAACGTTTTGGTACTGTACAAGGTGCATACATGAAATTATATTTACAGGTTTTTTTATAGCTGAATTATATCAAAGATTCAATAATTATTTACCTAGTGGATGACCATAGCACTAAAAGCCGACATAATATCCTGTCCAACCACCATTAGTGCAGATCTTGCCTCTCAT
>PVKA01012111.1:8418-58909 GCA_004027165.1 Ctenomys sociabilis | reverse complement strand
TAGTGGTGCTTTATAATAAATTCTTGAACATACTAATTTCTATGATGATTGCTACTTATTTTCATCAGAACTTGCTGAACTGTTTCTAAAGAAGTTGTCTTATGTCTCATTTCCACAAACAGCGCATGAGGTACCCAGTTCCTCCACAGCTTTATCATTTGCTGTTACCACAAATATTTGTCTTATTCATTCTGATCAGCATGTAGTGATATCTCATCAAGGCTTTGATTTGCACTTCCTGAATACCTAGTGACACACTTTTTAAATTTTTTTTAATTTGGTACAGGGTATACAGGATCTACAGGGTCTCACTGTGCAGATCAGACTTGCAGTGATCCTTCTATTTTCAACCTCCCAAGCACTGGGATTATAGTGTGCGCTACCACGCCCGGTCTCAGTCCCCATCTCAGCATGCCCCCAGGGGAAGGGCCAGCACTGCAGGCCCAAGGATTGAACCCCAGGCTGTGCTTTGGCTAAGCAGGCACTTTAGTCTGCCGAGTTATCTGGCCAGCCCTAAACCGAGTAATATATATATATATATATATATATATATATATATATATATATATATATAAATTTTTTTTTTTTTTTTTTTGCGGAACCAGGCATTGAACTCAGGTCCTTGTGCTTACCAGGGAAGTGCTTATTCCACTGAGCCATCTCCCCAGCCCCCAGTAATATACTTTTAATATCTAATAATATTAAACATCTTTTGAGGTGCTATTGAGTTTTGAGAGTTCTTAAGATATTAATATATATCTTATCTCAAATACATGGTTTTCATTTATTGGTCCCACTTTGTACTTTTTCTTTCAATTCTTTCAATAGGATCTTTAAAAAAAAATCTGAAAAGTACATTAGATATCGTAAAGAGAAACCGAACAAAAAAGAATAAACAGTGAGGGAAAAGAGAAAAGAAACAATAAAGGAAGGGAAAAATCATGTATGTAATACACAGGATAGCTAAAATGATTGTGCTGTTAATCTCTATCAGTTTTTTGAAGGTAGCAGTTAATGCTTAAAATTTTTACTTGAACCAATTTTGCATACTTAAATCTGGTAATCTGAGTGGCCACATTGAAGAAATGTACAATATCAGGACCATGTTGAAAACCTATCTTTTTTTTTTTAATTGTGTATCATTTCTAATGTCTTGTCTATTATTTTTCTACTCTCTTTAAAATAAATAAAATTAACTTTTTACTGGTACATGTTTGCAATAAACAATGTTTACATTCTTCTGCAGAGTTTGTACCTGCATGCAACACATATTAATTTTTATTCCCATCCCTTTCCTCCTCCTTCTTCTCTCCTTTATCTCTTGATTGTCTTCTCATTTGAAAAAGGTTTGTCACATTTAACCACATTTTAAAAATATCACATTAAAAAAAATCTACTCTTCTGTTGATAGACATATTGTTGCAGAAAACAGGCCAAACATGGGAAAAGCTTCACAGAGGCTTAGGAGGCAAATTTATTACACTGGTGGCTTCTAACTAGGATAGTTCTTAAGGTGTCAGAGCCCCACCTGATGAGGTTTTGGGGCTTTTAAAAGGAAAGGGAATGAGGCAGTACACAGGCAGATTTGGGGCATCTGATTGGAGGGTTGGGTGACATCATGGATTGCTGAAGGAGTCTGAATGTCTCAGGTAACATTTGTACACCAAAGTGTGGGTCATGCAAAGGAGGAAAGATCCTGTTATATTTGAAATTACATTGTGAGGTCATTAGTTACAAAGGCAGCAAGGACAGGGGTTTATATTTAGTTTCTTGAGGAATCTCTGTAATGATTTTCATAGTGGCTTTATTAACTAATATTCCAAACAACAGTGTAGAAGGATTCTACTTCCGCTTGCAGCATTTGTTGTTATTTTTGATTTCTTGGAGAAATATTAGGTTTTGCTGATGAATCTGTGTGGTTCTGATTTGCAGTTTTTTAAAGTGGTCAGTGATGCTGAACATTTCTTCATACATTTACTGATTATTTGTACTTCTGTGAAATTTGTATCCTGCTATATTACTGAATATAGTTACTAATTCTAAGAGTCTTTTGGTGGACTTTTGAGGATTATGCCATCTGCCAATAGTGATAATTTGACTGCTGCTTTTCCTACACATATCTCTATTTCCTTTTCTTGCCTAATTGTTCTTATTTTGAGTACTATGTTGAGCAGGTATGGTGATAATGACTTTTAGTCTATGAATTTCTTCTTAAATTAAGTGTGCTTCTTGTAGGCAGTATATTGTTGGATCTTGCTTCTTGATCTATCTGCTGGTTTGTTTCTTTTGATTGGTGAATTGAGGTTATTAACATTGATAGATATATATGATGTGCATGGATTTATCTGTGTCATGTGATTTTCCTGTTTTTGGCTCTCCTTTTCCCCTCACCCTCTGTTTAATTATTTTCCCTGCCTGGTGGATTATTTCTGTTGGGGTTTGTGGAGTTGTAATCCTTATCTCTTTCTGGAATGTCCTTCAAAGAGTTCAGAGTGCTGGTTTATTACTCACGACTTTCCCTTTTTTTTTTTTTTTTCATGGAAGTATCCTATTTCTCCATTAGTTTTGAAAGATAGTTTTGTAGGGAACATTAGTCTGTATTGGAGTTTGTCTTTCTTTGAGGCTTGAAATTCTTCCCTGTAAAGTTTTCTTGATTTGAGAGTTTATGTTGAGAAATGAACAGTAACAATGATTGGCTTCTTTTTTGTTTTTGGATTGGCTTTCTTTATAAGTACTTTTTTATCTGTAGCAACTTTCCAGTGTTCTTTTTATTATCATTATTATTATTGTTATCGTTATTTTTAGATACCAGGGATCAAATTCAGGACCTTGCATTTTCCAGGCAGGTGCTTATGTCACTGAGCTATATCCCTAGCTCTCCAACAGCTTTTCATACTCTGTTGTGTTGGATTTCTGGAATCCTATCTGTGATATACCTGGCTACAAATTTTTTTGATCATGGCTAATTAGAGTTACATATGCCTTACTTATCTATATGTCCAGGTTTTTTTTTTTTTTTTTCCTGCCGAGGAAGTTTTCTGTCTTGTCATACATGAACATTTTTTTTTCACATGTGTGTTACCTTCTGATTTTTCATTTACTCCAGTGAATCTTATGTTACTCTTCTTTACATTACCTAGCAGCTTGGAGATTGATTACTTATGGTCTCCTGCTATTTTACAGCAATTTTTCTTCTCATGATTGCTAACCATAAGCCAGTCTTTTTCATTTGAGATCCTGTCCTCACTTAGGTCATTCTGCTGTGGATACTTCTAATGGGATTTTTATTCTTTTGGATATCTGCTTGAAGATTATTTATGGATTTCATATCTTTGTTATGTTGGGCATTCATAGTTTCTTTCTTTCTTTCCTTCCTTCCTCTCTCCCTCCCTCCTTTCCTCCTTCCCTCCCTCTTTCCCTCCCCTCCTCCCTCCCTTTCTCCTTTTCTTTTTCTTTCTTTTTTTCTGTACCAGAAATTGAACTCAGGACCTCATGCTTTCTAGGCAGGGACTATCCCACTGAGCTATATGCCAGCCCCTCTATTTTCTTAAGCTCTATTTAAAAAGAAAAAAATTGTGTTTTCTCTAAGAGTCACTGAGAGTGGTTTTCATTGTGGCCACCCTCTCTGTAGTTATCTGAAAAATTATTTCTGATTTGCTTTTCTAGGGCCTCATTCATTTGCTTTGTTGTTTCCACTTCGCAGAGGTCATGCGGGTGGTTTTCAGAGTGTCCCACATCATTGCCTCTTTGGTTTTTTGGTGTACTGGATCTCTGGGGTTGCATCTTATTTAGCTATAATCTTTTTTCTTTCTTTCTTTCTTTCTTTCTTTCTTTCTTTCTTTCTTTCTTTCTTTCTTTCTTTCTTTCTTCTTTTTTTCTTCTTGTTTAAATCCTAGTTGATGCTTATAAATTATCTGTGGTGAGTTTCTTTATTGCTAGTATTTAACACCTTTACACAATGACTTCTTGGGGTTTGGGAGATGGCTCAGTAAAATATTTACTTCCCTGGCAAGCACAAGGGCCTGAGTTCAATCCCTGGTTTTGCCAAAAGAAAAGAAAAAATAAAAACCCAGAAATGACTTCTCAGATGTGTCTTCCAGGTACATATGGTTTTTGTGTTTGAATATGCTACAAGATCCTACCTCCTCAGTTTGCTGGGGATGATAAGTTTCTGCCTGTTTGGCCTACCCCCTGGTTCCTTGGCACTGGCCCACAATATTTCCTGTGACAAGTAAGCAATCTCAGGCTTGGAATACCAGGAAGAACAGCTGTTTAGAACTGTTATGCCACTTTGGCTAAAGTGGCACAGCCAGAAATAACAGTACCATGAAACACAGCCTATAAAATGACAAACTGGTAATAATTACTTTTCTACCTTTAACCATGTGAATTAGATTTGTCATTGTTTAACAAACTCAATTTTATTTATTTTTGAAAGAACCAACTCTGACTCATTTATTCTTTGTATTGTTTTTTCATCTCCAATGCATGTATGTTTGCTCTAATCTTTATAATTTCCTGCTTTCTTCAGGCATTGGCCTTAACTTGTTCTTCTTTTTCTGTGAGATTGAGGTGCAGCATAAGATCATTTATTTGGGTTTGTTCTGTTTTCCTAATGTGCAAATTTTCTGCTATAAATTTTCCTTTTGAGACAGCTTTCATTGCATCCCACAGATTTTGGGCAGTTGTATCTGCATATTTTTAAAATTTTAAATATTTTTTAATTGATTCTTTAATTTCATCTGTGACCCACTAGTTATTTAATTAGGAAATTAAATTGTTATTTAATTTCCATGTGTTTCTTGTGTTTTTGTAGTATCTTTTGTCAATAACTTCAAGTTTTACTGCACTGTGTTCAGATAGTATGCATGGGATTAATTCAATTCCTTTGCATTTGTTTAAGAGTGGTCTATTTTGGAGAATATCCTGTGTACAGGTGAGAAGAATGCATATTTTGCTGTTGCTGGGTGAAGCATTCTGTGAAGGTCTACCAAGTCAATTTCTTCTATTTAGTTCTGTTATTTCTTTGCTGATTTTTCACCTACTTGATTTATCTCTTTGTGACAGTGACATTTTATAGTCCCTCATTACTATTGTATTATTGCCCATTTGATTTTTCATGTCTGTTAAAATTTGTCTTATGTAGGAGGCTGCTTCTATATTGGGTGCATTTATATTTACAATTGTTATCTCTTCCTTTTGCAGTTTTCTTTTAACAGGTATGTACCTTTACATCTTTGGATAATTTTGGTTTGAAGTTGATATTGTCAGCAACCAGGATAGCTGCTCCTGATTTTTTCTGACTTTCCATGGCATGGAGGATTGT
This sequence comes from Ctenomys sociabilis, assembly GCA_004027165.1. Taxonomy (NCBI): domain Eukaryota; kingdom Metazoa; phylum Chordata; class Mammalia; order Rodentia; family Ctenomyidae; genus Ctenomys; species Ctenomys sociabilis. The sequence goes on along the minus strand of PVKA01012111.1, from coordinate 53,583 downwards.
TTTTCACCCTTTGACTTTTAGTCGGTGAATTTTCTTTTGAGTTAAATGTATTTCTTCTTTGTAGTTTATTGTTTTTTAATCCAGTCTGCTGGTCTGTTTCTTTTGATTGTGAATTGAAGCTATTTACATTGATGGATATAACTGATATATATTGACTTATCTTTGTTATGTTATTTTCCTGTTATAGGTTCTGTACTTTTTTCCTCTTTTAATTACTTACTCTATTTGCTGGCTGTCTTGTTCTTGAAGCTGTGTCTACTGTCTTTTTGTAGAATATCTGTCAGTATTCCTTGTAGATCTGTTTTTGTGGTCATGAACTTCTTAAACTGTTGTCATGGAAGGGTCATATTTCACCATTGAGTTTGACAGTTTTGCAGGGTAGATCAATCTGGGTTGGAAGTTATTTTCTTTCAGGACCTGAAATACTTCCCTCCAAGCTCTATTTGATTTGATGGCTTGTGTTGAGACATCTGCCACATTTCTAAGGGGCTTTCCATTGTAGGTGATCTATTTCTTCCCTCTAGCAGCATTGTTTTTTTTTTTGTTTTTTTTTTTCCAGAACCAGGGGTTGAACTCTGGCCCTTGCACTTGCCAGGCAAGGGCTTATTCTACTGAGCTATCTATCTGGCTCCCCTCTAGCAGCTTTTAATACTGTATTCTTTTGCTGAATTTCTGAGATCTTGATTATTTTGTGCTTAGATTTATTGTGATTATGGCTGTATGGAGTTTGATGTGCCTTGTTTGTTTGGAAAATTTTCTGCTAGTACTTCTGCAAACAGTCTTTTTATGTCATTTGTGCTATCTTCCACTGCTTCAGTAACATCTATTATTCATCTATTGTTTTTTTCTTTGAATTATTTTTAGCTGCTAAATTTTTTTTTTTCAGAACCAGGGATTGAACTCAAGCCCTTGTAGTTGCCAGGGAAGTGCTTACCCAACAGAGCTATCTCCCTAGCCCCCTGACTTGTTATTTCCTGGTTCCTTATAGTTTTTTTTTTTTTTTTTGTCTTTTTGAGATAGGGTCTCACTATGCAGTTCAGGCTGGCCTTAAGCTCACTTTGTGGCTCAAGCTGGTCTCGAACTCACAACAATCCTCCTGCCTCAGCCTCCCGTGTACTGGGATTACAGGCATGCACCACCATGCTTGGCTTCCTTATAATTTTAAGAGATCTTGGGCTGGCAAGATAGCTCAGCGGTCTAAAGCGCCTCTCAGGGATGGCGGTTCGAGCCCCAGCACCACATGCCATGCCAGCCCCTCCGCCCAGGGCGGGCTGAGCTGACCCCCCCCACCGCAAAAAAAGAATCCGTGATGTGTAGCGAGACACAATAAATAAATGAATTAAAAAAAAAGAGATCTTTTATTTCATGTTCCTTAGTTGCAACACTCTTCTAATTCTGAAAGTCTATCTTCAGTTTCATTCAAGCGGTTTTGCCAGCTTTCAGTGGAGTTCTTAATATCCTGGATATGTGTTTGAATCTGCTTCATGCATTTTAATTCTTCCTTGTATTGTCCATTCAGTGTTTCCATTTTCCTATCTATGTTTTCTTTAGCTGTGCTGAACAACTCTTTCATGATTGTTATCCTTTCTTTTTGGACCTAAGAGATTATTTTTCATCTTATTTCTTCTATACCCTGATGGATTTATTTCTTCATTTCAGTTGCAATCATTTCAGAGATTTCAGGTGTGTGATTTCCAAGTTCATGTATGTCTTTGTCTCCTGGATTTGTTCTGGGTGGGCCAGAGGATTGAGATTGCCTTTTGCTCCTACATATTGGCATTTTGAAGCTCCTAGTAATCAGGCAGACAGAGTCCTGCAGGATGCCCAGAGGCTGCCCAAGCTCTTTAATAGCGCCTGGAAAACTCTGTGCATGCTCGTGTTGGGCCCACAGATCTCAGCTCGCCTGCATTCCGCAGGCCACTCAGAGTCCTAAATTTTTAAAAATTTGGATTGGCACCCACAGAAGCTCCATTCTTGCGCACTGGGGGCTAACCAGAGTCCAGCAGGCTACCCAGAGTCTGCCAAAATTCTTAAATGGTGCCAGGAAAGCTCTACACCTCTGCCCTTACAGTAGCTTTAGATTTGAGTGGTTCTTGTTTTTCTAGGACCTTGAAGTATATTGTTAGCTTTTTTTTTTTAATTGGTCTTGGTCTGTTTTTGTGAGGAAGGCATTTGCAGCTATAAACTATTCTCTTAGGGCTACTTTCATTGTGTCCCCTAAAAACCTGATGATGAAAATATAAAAATAATAAAAAATGGAGAAAAAATTAAAATATTGAGTCAAAGAAAAAAAATCCCTGTGTGATTTTAAATGAGTAATTTTTTCCCCAAGATATGCAGGCATTGGGTCTACTTACTTACAACTTTCTTTACCTACTTATATGGATTTTGGGTTTCTGTTGTGCCCTCACTGCACCAGAGACCCTCTGCACACGCACTGCAAACTGTAGTTCTTTTTCAACCCAAGATGTATCCTTATCCCTGTTGGTACATTAAGAATGTGATTGGCCCTTTGGTGCCTGCTGAATGTAGGTCATAGGGCAAGGGTTCAAGAGGGCTGTTGGAATTGCTGTCAACTTCACAGGGTCTGGTTGCTCCCTTTTGTTCCTGAGCATTGTCTTTGTTCAGGCTTCGGTTGGTTGGTTCATTCTTGTCTGTTGCCCCATGGCAAGTGGAACAAAATGTAAGGCAGGTTTGGAGTTGCTGGACAGTCCCTCCTTGCATCTGGCCAGTCTGACTTCTCACATTTGCAGGAGTCACTACTCTTTTCATGTGGGGATAGGGAATGCCATGCATTCAGGGTGGGGCTGGTTTGCTCACATCAGAAAGGGTTGGTTTGCTTGCGCACATCAGAAGCATAGCTGTGCGTCGTGTGGTCCTGCTTCCTTGCTGTAGAGTGGGAATCCTGTGCAGGTTCTTTGGGCTTGTGTGTGTGTGTATGGTGGGAGCTTCGTATACCTTGCTGTAGATTCACAAATCAACATTTACAATATCTCCTTTATCATTCCCTCCACTCACAGTACATATTATAATTAATATTTCTTTAAGCCATGAAAAACTTATGATTTTACTGTCAAGATTTTCATATGTAGAACAGAGTTTGTATTTTGATTTTAATTGAATTAAAATCCTACCCAAAATAGCCTAAAAGGCTGCAGTCAAGAGAGAAGTCTTATCTGAAGACTCAACTGGAGAAGGATCCAGTTACAAGTTCATTTCAGTTGCTCATAGGCTGCTGAATCCAGGCTATCAATGTTTTATGCGCTATTGGCTAGCAGCCTCCCTCAAGTCCTTGACACGTAGACCTAGACTAGTTCATGCTGTGATCAGGTGAGCCATGGTGGCTGGCTTTCATTGAAGTGAGAGACTAGGACAGGCATGGTGTCACACACACTTGTAGCCCAGCACTCAGGAAGGAGGCTGGGGCAGGAGGATCACCATTAGTTCAAGACCACAAAGTGAGATGAAAACCAGCCTGAACTACATAATGTGACTCTGTCTCAAAAACAAGGCTAAGAAAACAAAAACAAGAAAAACAAAAACAAAATGAAACAGTAAGAGACTAAGGAAGACAAAAGTAGACCTTCATTTGCATACAATATGGAAAGTTGTCTCCATTACTACTGTTGTATTCTATTCATTAGAGCTGAGCTGCTACTCACAACCCACAATCCAGGGAACAGAACTAGGAGTGGGTGCAGACAACAGAAAGCACTTGGGGCCATTTAAAAGCTGTCTACAATGGCTTCTTTAGGCTGCAAAAATATTTCATTACATTGAAGAGTATAGGTTAATTATTTTATAGACTGCTCCTTAATATGGGTTTGTAATAGCTTTCTTCATGATTAAATTTAGGTTATGCTCTTTCAGCAGAGGTATTATGGAAGGGACACTCTGTCTTTCCTGGTGAGTTTTGTCAGAATTCACATGATATCATATTTTCTCATTATCAGTGATATACAATTTGGACCCTTGGTTTAGGTGTGAACACCAACCTTAGCAACAAATTTGCCATTTTTCTCATAATTACAGATTATTTTTTTTGGTATTTTTTAAGTCCTTATTCTTCTGCAAAAATTTCCTTTTCTTTAAGGGCAAGTTTCTTTTATTTTATTAAGAATAACTATAACAGTTGTGTAAGTCTTTAATAATTACATTTGGATCATTTTAGGTTCTTTTCTTTTCTCTTCTTTTGTGGTGCTGGGGATCAAACCCAGAGTCTTGTACATGCAAGACAAGAACTCTACCGCTGAGCCTCATCCCCTGACAGCTTCATGAGAGGGTTGAAGTTCTTAATTTCTTTTCCTCTTGAGAATTGGTCGCATTGGCTTGGTTCTCCATGTGCTATGTAATTTTGATCTATGCCTCTAGATTGTAAATATTATATTGTGATGATTTTGGATTCCATTACATTTATTCAAAGAGTACTGATGCTACTTTGGGTATGATATTATGATTAAGGCCAAACTGCAAACTCTACCTATGAAAATCTTGACAGTAAAAATCTTTTTTTTTTTTTTTCTGTTTTTCAACTTAGTGTCAGCTTTGCCATGTCTGAACCACATATGTATGGTACTGATAAATTGGTTGGTGATAAATTCAAATAGGAATCGAATCAGAATGAGGACTGGTCTCCACTATGAAATTTCTTTTTTGCTCTCTGTCAGCTTAGCTAGCCTGGATTTCATCTCTGAATTCTTATGCCTAAAATATAATGTATGAAGAAATAATTTGAAATGACAAATAATCTTTCTCTTGAGTAGTTGGGATTATAAGCATATGCCAATGCACCTGGCTGTAATCAATTTTAAGTGATATATTTAGGGGATAAAATTGTTGTAGGCAGCGGAGTTAGATAAAAATATTTTTAGGCAGTCAGCAGGGCAGGGCCCTCGAAAGAAATAGTACAGGAAACAAGATGTCTGCAACTCCGGGAATGATAGAGGCTCCTGCTGTGAACCAGACCTAAAGGCCAAACAAATGCCAAAAAAAGTAACAGCAGGGATTGATATTCTAAATAGGTAGTGATCACCTGAAAAGACCCAAGTAAGTCACTAGCCCAACCCCTGAGGGGGGAGAGACCCTGTCCCACATTCATGCCCATTTACTACTTGACTCCCTTCCCCATTTGGTACTGGGCCTAATGAACTTTACCTGCTTGTAATCCCATTGGTTGACCATAGTTTTGTCTCACCCCACATCTGCCTAAGTGAGACCCCTTCTCTACCTTAGACCCAAATGGTTTTGCCCTATGAAAGTCCCAAAAAGAGGCAGCTTCCTGGGCAACTTTCTCAGGGGCTCCTCTTCTGTCCCTCTTAGACAAAAGCTTTTCTATCCAATAAAGTTTTTTTTCCTCAACCTCCATTTGTTCCTAAAATTCATTCTTCAGTTTTAGAGAACATGAACTCATCCAGATCAGGTTGGGAGTTTTACTTCCCTGTATCAAAATGATTTATCATAAACTTCTAAAACTATAAGAGAATATAAATGAATAACATTTAGGCTCTATAATTTTCATGTACTATTTTCAATTTCTTTTTTAATAAAAATCTGATGAATTTCTACTCAATTATAATCTAATTTAACAAAGTTTATCAGTAACAATTGTGCTTTTGATCTAACGGTTTTCTCAGAGATCTGGTAGTTTTAATACTGAACAGCAAGGGAATATAACCTCCAATAAAATAATTATGTGCTTCACCTGTTTTTTTTTTTTTTTGTCGTTGTTGTACTTGAAAGGTCGCTAAAATGACATCAGGCTCTGGTAATTGTGAGCTGTTTTGGAGTAACATGTAGTAAAAATTAACTAAATTAACTTTTGCACTTTCATGCTTCATAAACCACAAACTGTTCTCGTTTGACAGGTATTAAAAAAAGAGCACGCTAATTCTGGGTACTTACCATCACTGAGTATTATTTATAGAAATGAGCTTTTTTGTCTTCAGCAGCTATTCAGCTATTTATTTTTTTTTAAATTTTTTATTTTTTGTCTTTTTGAGACAGGGTCTCACTATGCAGTTCAGGCTGGCCTCGAGCTCACTTTGTAGCTCAGGCTGGTCTCGAACTCAACAATCCTCCTGCTTCAGCCTCCCGAGTGCTGGGATTACAGGCATGCGACACCACACCCGGCGTTCAGCCATTTATAAAAACAATGCTAGAAAATGTTTTCGATAAGGTCATTATGACGAGGAAAGGTAAAGCTTCTGTGGCCGGGCAATATGTTGAGATATTAATTTATAATTTGCTCTTATGGCTGCAGGTATTTTACCTGCCACTCTCACCAGATGATAGCACGCCTGGCACTTGTGTGTTAGCTGTGGACGCACTCGTGGGCTAATCTACTGATGAATGCAGTGTCCCTAAGACCAGTAACTTTCCAGAGGGCCAACTTCTAAATACAGGATGCTTTTAAGGAACACATTCGATCTAAAGCGCAACACTATTTAATTAGCTTTTCTATTTATAAAGTTTAATTTTGGGAAAAAAATGTGCCTCAAATGAGCACAGAAGTAGAGTCATAGAAGGCCTCTTACTAAGTAAGAGGGCTTACTAAGTGCTTTCTTATGGAAGAGAAATCTGGGTCCAGTGACTTGTGCAAGGCCATAGAGTTCTTCTGGCATTGTCTGCACACTGTTGGGAAGTGCATCTTTGAAAATAGCAGTATTTAGGGGGCCAGTGAGATAGCTCAGCAAACTAATTGCCTGCTTAGGCAAGCAGAGGGCAAACTCATCTCAGTGGCTGGAGCACATAGAGGCGGGGCCAACAGGGCACATGGTGCTGGGGATCAGAATCTACCCCATGGGAAATACTACACTATCCTGCCTCATTAAAAGAGAATAGAGCATGCACTTTTAGCTGATGCACTCCATCCAAGAGACTGAATTCATATTATTGAAATTCACAGGTTGTTGGTCTTACACAACAGGTAGCACTTTTAGATGTGATCTATATTGTCATTTGGTCAGTGAAACCATCATGTCATGTATGCATGCCAATGCTAGGTACACGCAGGCTCCTGGGAGTTCCTCCTTAGGAAAGAAATGTGTGGGAGTTTTTGGGTCAAGAGCCTCTCTTGTTAGGAAACATTAGAACTTATATTACCTGTTCAAAATAATTACTGATTCCAGCAACATCCTTACAGGCACATGAATATCTTTAATGTGAAATCTCTGTATCAGTTCTCAAACCTCAGCTTAAAAACAATTGCCTAAGTTATTTTAATTATGCTCTAGAGTCTTTACCTGTCCACCCATTCTGTTGACCTACATGCTGTATGTAAACTTTTCTATGTGTGTTATTTATTTATTTATTTTTTTTGTGGAACTGTGGATTGAACTCAGGCCCTTGCACTTACCAGGGAAGTGCTTATTCTACTGAGCCATCTCCCCAGCCCCAATGTGTGTTATTTTAAAAATCGAGTTTGTTTACATTTCTATCTAATGGGAAGAAGGCGGGTTCCTTAAGATTATAAAATGTTTACTTTGTTGGAATGCTAGGGTAATATAATGCTTTTACATTACAATTTTGGTTTTGCAGGGCTGGAGAAATAGCTCAGTGGTATAAGTGTCTTCCTGCCAAGTTCAAGGTCCTGAGTTTGATCCCTGGTACTGCAAAAAACAAACAAATAAAACAACTACAACAAAAACCTTCCCAATAAAGTTGTCTTAGGGCTGGCAAGATAGCTCAGCGGACTAAGCCCCTGCTCAGGGTTTGATCCTGTGGCAGGCACACTGAACTGGTGACCAAGTCTGGGCATGGTGGTGCATGTCTGTAATCCCAGCACCGGGGAGGCTGAAAACAGGATGATCACTACAAGCCCGACCTATGTAGTGAGACCCTGTACCAAATACATTCAAAAAAGACAAAACAACATTTTGGTTTTGCATTTGGGTCAAGAGTCAATTAGTGAACTCACTTTTTCCTTTTAGAATGGCTAAGGAGAGAAAAGGAGCCATGAAGTTGGGAGAGAGGCCCTGGAGTTTAATGGAAGTAATCCAATAGCACATGTACCCTGATGCCAGGAGTTAACTGGCACACTGGAGTCTGTCTCTAGGCACTCGGTTTAAAAAATTTAAGAAAATCGTGCTTATGCCTTGAACAAGTGTGCTGTGTTGTCAGAGCCCTTCACATCTGAAGGCCTGTGTTTCCAGTATGATCTCTTAGCATTTTCACCCATGTATTCTAATCAATCCCTGTGGAGTATTAGCAAATACTAATATTACTGTATATCAAGAATTTTTTGTGCCTTCATCCTTCGGCAATACTCTTGTCTCATTAGCATCCTTCTTGTGTTTGATGCAGAGCAATTTGTCTTTGATGCAGAGCAATTTGTCTTGTCATTTGTGGCCCCTAAAGGTCCTTAGATCATTACTCTATGAAGGTAGCAGGAGCCTACTGTCCCTAGGGAGCAAGGAAGGAAGAACAGACCCTAAGGAAGCATGTCATCCAGTGTAATTCCAGCAAGCTGGGATGCAGGGGACAACAAATTCCTAGAGGCACCCTGGGTGGTCTTTGTTTCTTTAGTTGGGAAAGCAACTAGGACATGGAAACTCACAGCTTAGTGAATGCCAGAAGGGGATGCAGATAGCAGTTTTTTTATACCACATTAGTTATGCACATTCCTTAGCCAGTTTTTAGCCTTCTGTCCTTGTGAGAAGTTTTGGTGGCTCAGGGCTCCCTTGGAGCAGGACTAAATTCATGAGCCCATGAGACTATATTAATCCAGTCTTCTGGTCATTTCTTTCAGCTCTGACTCTTAACATACAATAGCACAGGGTCTGCCTCATTATACCCTTGTATTTCTACCTTTTTTTTTTTTTTTACACCACATACTGAGTCAGAGTGGTAGTATCTACTCTTACTCATCTTTGTTCCTGCCACTTTGCGGAGATACTGAAAATGGTTTTAAAAGTTAATTGAATCCCATGTATTAGGGTAAATGTAGTGAAACTTATTACCTGGATTCTGTTAAACTAGACTGTATGTATTTTGGTTTTCTTTTTTTTTTTTCATATTGAATGGAACTTTATTTTTTATACATAAAAGTTGATGAAAAACCATGTTTTCTCTTAAAGAAAACCCAACATTTCACTTAAAAAGAATGGTGCCTAAATTTACTCATTAAAACTATTTACATTTGCTAGAGAACAGAACTTGCAAACATCCAGCATGCTGACTCTCAGTACACGGATGAGGGCCGGCTGTGCGTGCTGCTAGGCTCAAGGCCAACTACAGATTATCATAATCATCGTCATCACCGTCATCACCGTCTTCTTCGCGCTTCCTTTTCAAAACACTTGATGGCTCACTGGCAGTATTTTGTGATGATACCATATTAGTGGTAATAAGAATGTTTTTGGACCCAATTAGTGATGGATTAATGAGAACATTAGGAACTGCTGAAGCTGCAGGAATGGAGGCCTTGACAGCAGGGGTCTGAGAGGCCGGCATCTGCACTGCAAACCTCTGCCCAGCGAGGGACACTGGCGCCCCTACTTTGGCTGAAACAAACATGGCCTGCGGGGTTGGGGTGCCCAGTGTGGGGGTACTTGGTCTGCTAGTGACTGAACCAACACTCAACCGCGGAACGGTTATTCTTCCTGCAGAAGCAGATGCCTTTTTTTGTAAAGACTTGAGTCTGTAGTTCGGAGCTGTTAAGCAGTATTGATCAGGCGGTAATCTAGGGCCTGAATAGGGCTTGATCAATGGCAAAGGGGTTTGGTTTCTCTGCCTTGCAATATCTAACAAAAAATCTCTAGGGGGAGGAGAGGTAAAAGACTGGTCAGCCCGACACTGGATCGCCAGTCGCACATCATCGGCGTTGACAGTGGCTTTCTTGGCATGGCTTGAATAAATTTTAGCATCATCTAGAATTGTGGTTACATATCGGAAGGCAAACTCCAGCATCTGATTTATAACTCTCTGCTCATACTCTGTGATCCCCATATCCTTCAGGATCTGTCCCATCATCTGTGCATCTTTCGGCATGCTCTTGGGAGAAGCCATCTTGCCAGACCCCATGATATCCGCTGATCAGACTTCTCGAGCTACACCACCCACATTAATGTATTTCAGTCCTGATCTGGATGCAAGTTCTTTACCTGGTGTGGTCTTTCCAACTCCTGGTGTGCCGGTGATCAAGATGTTCGGCAGCACCATAGTCCCAGACGCGGGAGGCAGGCGCGAGTCAGGTCGTTGTCTGTGCACACTGCCTTGGCTTTCATTTTTATAGCAGTGTATTAGATGAACTCGTCATTTTAACTCACTGAATATGTTGTCTCCTCTATAAATCGCTGCATCTTTTCTAGACATAAAATGCTTTGCACTATTATTCCTGAGTTGGTAATGTAAACCTGGAGGTAATGCGTGACCTCCAGCAAGTTACTTCATCTTGCTGTCAAATGAAGAATATACTTCTGCATTTAGAGAGATTGTGGGGATTATACTGGCCCACCTGGTATATATATTTTCTCCAAATCATACCATGGGAGAAATGAGTGACATGGGTGAAATGAAGTTGTATTCAGAATGGATTTAGATCAGTCATCACGGAATTTTTATAAAAGATTATTTATTTATTTATTTATTTGGTACAGGGTCTCACTATGCAGCTCAGACTCATAGTGGTTGATCTACCTGTCTCAGCCTCCCCAGTGCTAAGATTACAGGTACACCATCAGGTCCAGTCCAGGTAGCTAGCTGGGCACATCCAGGCATCTGGGGCCTACACAACAGGTGGAAGCAGGGATTAAACCCAGCGCCTTGAGTTTGGGCAGTTGCTTTAGACTGCGAAGCTGTCTCCCCAGCACACAACAAGGAAATATTGCTTGAGTTCCTGCCTAGCTGCCAAGATGTGCACGTGTACGGAGGGTACAATCTAGAAACCTGGTACATAGTACAGATTTAGAAACTACCCACTCCTCTCTATTTCTCTTTAGCTTATATATGTTTTTAGCAGGGGTTTTGGACAGCATCACAATAGAGAAACTGGCAGAAGGAAAAAGAGAAAGAGGCTTTATTATCTTCGAGGACATAGAGAGAATCTGGGGAAAGGAAAGGATTCTCTAAGTTAGAACAAAGGTAGGCTGAGTCTTTTATGGCCTTTTGCCAGGGATGGAGTTTGAGGGGGATGTTTGGATATACTTGAGGAGCTGATTGGGGTCTTCCCTGAGGTGGTGGAAAAGGTTAAAGGAGATTGTTATGGTTTGGGTCTAGTTGTTCCCCCAAAGCCTCATATAGTCGTGGGGTGGGGACTTCTAGAGCTTGTGATTAACTCATGATCGAATGGGATTATGTGTGATCCAAGGCTGGGATTATGGGTTTTAGTACTGCTGGGATTATGGGTGTGAGTACTACATCCCACCCTGGGGCAGAGAACCTGAATGGAATATAACAGACAGAGAGACAGACTTTCTTTAGCGATTGTTCTTTGTGGTTGTTGCTGTTTGGCCTCCATGAACTGCTTCTCTCTGCCATGTGCCTCTCTGCCTTGGAGCCAGCTGAATATGGACTGAAACCTCCAGTAACTCTGAGCTAAATAAACCTTTCCTTCCTTCATTTTGGGTGTTGGGTATTTTATCCCAGCAATGACAGAAGTGTAACTAAGACAGAATGTGATACCAAGAGTGGGGTCATTGCTGTGGTTAAACCTGATCATGTGGATTACAAGTTTTTGGGATTGGTTTATGGAAAGAGATAGGAAAGATTCAGAGATGAACCTACAAGAGAAGTGCTGGAAGAGCTTCGATTGTTGTGTTTGAGAGATTCAGGTCAGAGCTCAAAAGACCAGAAGGCTGATAGAAAGCCAGCCTGTAAAGACCAGGCTGGGGAGCTTTCTGCTGGGAAGAAGGACTGTATTGGTTGTTGGACTCCAGAGGATTTGTGCTATGGTTTGGATAAAAGACTATCTGAATTTTGCTCATGTTGCAGAGACTTTGCCCTAGACTAAATTTAAGCATGGCAGTCTGATTTATCTTTCAAAAGCTACTTAAAAGCAGCCAAATATTGGGGCAGTGGACTGGTTGTTGCTGGGGGCTTTTAGCCTGATTTATGTTGAGAATGAAGAGCAAGGAGCCCAGCAGGATGGCTCAAAATGTTGTGAGTTTGACCAGAAAGGAAGTTCCAAGAAAGCTGTGCACTGCAAAGACAGAGCTGAGAGGAAGGAACCTGGGAATGGAAAGGATGGCCAGAGGGCATCACAAGAGGTGGCAGGTCTCCACCTTTTGCAGCCTCAGATCTGCAAATGTCAGGGACTTGGCCTTGAGAAGAAAGCTGGAGAGCCCCATATTCCAGAATGGTGACAGTGGCCAGAGCACATTCTACAATGGCGCTGGCATGGAGAATTTTTTCCTGGGAATCAGGGTCAGAGTGCTCAGCCATCTAGGCACTCAACCCCTACAGCTAAGAGAGAAGGAAGCCTGCCTACCGCTTCAGCTGGCAGCAGACCTTGGCATCATCCATGTGGCACTGGATTTAGGTACATGCAGAATGCAGGAGCTCTGAGGTTAAGAAGGCTTCCACCTCGATTTCAAAAGAAGGCCTGGGAGGCCAGGCAGTGTGCCCCTGAGAGAGCAGTGTGTGAAGCTGTGAGTGAGGAGCCTATTCAGTGGAAACCCCAGAAATCTGGAAAAGCCAGGAACGTGGATCATCTTAGCGAAACTGCAAGGAAGGAGCAAAGCAGGCCTGAGAAAGAAGCCTTGAGAGCTACAACCACCAGAAGTGCCATAGGGGTAGAGCCATGTAGGGCCTTTGGAGCTCACAATTCAGTGCAGACTGCTTCAGATGTTCCAGTAGGAACTACGGGATTTAATGTTTGCCCTGCAGGATTTTGGATTTGTGTTGGTCCTAGTGTTTTGTATTCCCCTGTTGTTTACAACTTTTGGGTTGGTAATATTTATCTTGTACCTTTGAATGTTGGATATGTTTAACTTTTGTTTTGTACTGGGGCTCACAGCTAAGAGTTTGCCTTGCATCTTGGAGGAGATTTGGGACTTGGTTTTTCAGCCATGCTGAAACCGTTGGGACTTTGACAACTCTTAGAGATGGACTAAAATGTCTTTTGCACAAAAGGATGTGAATGAGACTTTGGGGGTCCAGCGGTGGAATGTTATAGTTTGTGTCTAGTTGTCCCCTGAAAGCCTCATGTAGTCATGGGGTGGGGACTTTTATTTATTTTTATTTTTATTTTTATTTTTATTTTTATTTTTATTTTTATTTTTATTTTTTTGTCTTTTTGAGACAGGGTCTCACTATGCAGTTCAGGCTGGCCTTAAGCTCACTTTGTAGCTCAGGCTGGTCTCGAACTCACAACAATCCTCCTGCCTCAGCCTCCCGAGTGCTGGGATTACAGGCATGTGCCACCATGCCGGGCTGGGGTGGGGACTTTTAGAGCTTGTGATTAACTCATGATCCAATGGGATTATGTGTGATCCAAGGCTGGGATTATGGGTTTTAGTACTGCTGGGATTATGGCTGTGAGTACTACATCCCACCCTGGGGTGGAGAGCCTGAATGGAATATAACAGACAGAGAGACAGACTTTCTTCAGTGATTTCTCTTTGTTGTCATTGTTGCTGTTAGGTTGCCATGAACTGCTGCTCTCTGCCATGTGCCCCTCTGCCTTGGAGCCAGCTGAATATGGACTGAAACCTCCAGTAACTCTGAGCTAAGTAAACCTTTCCTTCCTTCATTTTGGGTGTTGGGTATTTTATCCCAGCAATGAGAGAAGAGTAACTAAGGTAGAGTTTATACCCTGGGTTGATTTGGGAAGGTGGTTTGGAAGATAAACTATTATTTTAAGGGTGTCAGCCATATTAAATGACCACCACAATAATTCAGTAATTCATCCTAGGGCCAGAACCCAACAGTTTTTACTACCAAGATTCAGAATGGATGGGAAAAAAAAGCTTTACATTTTATATTTATTTCTCACATGATATTTGTGTTCAAGATAAACTTTATTCAAGAGCTATAGTAAAAGCTTGTGCCATTTCTTAATATAGAGAAAGGGATGATATAATTTGAAAATGACAGGGCCAGACAGGAGCAGCCTGCAGTGACAACTATGTTGTGGGAGTACAGATCTGATGTTCTCTCAGCCTGAGAATAGCACTTAAGTCTTCCTTGTCTTATAAAGAAAAATATTCTCTTTCATTAGCAGAGAAACAAACACAATGATGAATTTTCCTACTGCTGTGGTTTATGTGCACTGAAACAATTGCTTAAAAGAGCGATGAGGTGGCTACTTTTCGAGCAAGTCACCCAGGGGATTTGGCCTTCAGGGAAGCTGTCAGCCCATTTAGAAATTTACGCTCGCCAGTCAGCTTTGACACTTCACCTTGCCCTCCCGCTTTGCCACGGTCCAGCTCGCTTAGCACCGCACGTGCACGTCAGTCAGCTGCTTGTGCCTACAGCCGTGGGTGCACATTGCTACTTGTGCTGTGACTGGTTAGTTCAGCGATTTATTCACAAAGATACAGTTAACTATTCATATATTTTTAACACATGAAGCTTAGAAATTCAGAAAATAGGTTTGTTTATTTATTTTTTTAAATGCTGGACTTTTAAGGCATCAAATATCTGGCTGTTTTTATTATGGGGTTTAACTAAGTCTGTTCATATAGTGAATGATGAACAATTACCTGTCAAAAGAAGAAAAAGGGATTCGAGATAGAAAATTATAATTTTAAAGGTATATCTGAAGAAAAATAATTGTCCAATAAATCCAACAAACATGATGCTTTTTTACGTTCCAAGCACTAGAAATAAAGTGGGAAAATGTTGCTTGAAGTTATTCCTACTCCCAAATACAGACACATAATCACAAAATAATGTGAGAAGGAGGCAGATAGCAATTGCTGGAGAAACAACACAGGAGGAGAGAATGTGCACTTGTGATATCCAGGAAGACTTCAGAGGAGGAGATATTTGACTTTTTAATAGATTAAAGAACCACATGTTAGAAAAGTAGGGGAATTATTGGCAGAAGAAAAAAAGAACTTTTTAAACATAAAGATGTAGAAGATTGGTCAGGGATGAATGCATTTGGATTGCAAGGTGAGCAATGAAGTTGGTAAGCTTAGGGATTGTCCTGCTTGTGAATAACCTGTGCAGTTCTGAGCAGTTGGGACATTGTCCTGTGGGTGAGAACCACTTATTACTTTTAAGTGAAACTGTGAGTCTTGTGTGTTTGTGTTGGCATAGGTTGATCTGGCCAGCTGTCATTTTCTCTTTGCCAACCATGAGTCTGTAAGGACCTTCAGCTCCTTGGCTTGGGTTCGTGACCTTCAGCATTCATGGTTCTCAGCTTTAGCATGCAGGACATATGAGCCCCATTCTGAGGCAAAGGACATTCAACATATGAAGTTGAAGGAGAACCTCTGTAGTCTTAGTAGCATCCAGGCTAAGTGGAGCCTCCCCAAGAGGCCCATAAGAATGCAAAAATTTTACGAGTATGAAATGAAATGAAATTTGTAGCATTAAAATTGATTGCAATTGTGGCTATTCTGTTCCTATGCAATGCTATGCATAATCATCCGGTGGTATCCATGAAATCTTGATTTATTAGTGGGCAAAAATGTCTACTCCAAGAAACAATGGTGTATGTGGAAGGTTGGGCCTAAGCTCAAGAGATGCCCATATCTTAACTAAAGGAAGTGGACTTTTGTTCTCATTCTTGTTTTTATTTTTTGTTTTGTTTTTCACTACCAGTGATTGTTTCAGAAGCTGGTATATAACTAAATTACAGACCATCAGATAATGAAATATACGAAGAGGCTTTCGGGAGGCATTTCATAAACTGTCTTATATTGAAATGCTTGATGAGAAAATAGCCTCTCTCTCTCTCTCTCCTCCACCCCCCCAACATATTAAGATTCCACCGTCAAGTTAAGTTGAAACTCTGTGCTCAATATAATGATAAAACCAAGGTTTGATGCAATGCTTGAGTTTCAAATCAACCACTCTTGAAACCTTGAAACCCATCCCACTTCTGGGCTTCCAGTTTTGATTATCAAAATTCTTCTTTAAAGTAGGTTGTGCAAACATTTTTTTTTTTTGCTTCTTTTAGACTTCATTATGTAATCATGCTATTCAACTGCACTAGTTTCTTCCTATAGTCTTCTTGATTCTTAGGTCATTGTTCTATCCTTATTTAAGAAATTAATGTTTGATTTCCATATTTTCTCTGCTCAACTCCCATGCTCATCCAGGGTAATTTCCAGTACTGATTTCAGGTACCACATTCTTATAAAGTCTACTATTCCATTTTCTCTCTTGCATTCTTTCATTTTTTTTTGCTGTTTTTATTATTTATTTTTTTTAAACAGTATCTCAGTATAAAGTTCAGGCTGGTCTTGAACTTGCTCTGCAGCCCATGTGAGATTTCTGGCAAGCACTACCACACCCGGTTTACTATTCCATTTTCTGACCATAAAAGTGTATCTTTGGCACTTTTATTTATTTATTTATTTAGCCTTACCACACCTTTGTAGCTCTTGTTTCCTTCCCAATGTTCCATTTCTTCAGTTTCTCCCTATTTTACTTCTTTCCCTGAGCTAGTGAAGAACCTGTGTTACAGCATCCCAGTGGCCCCTCTCCTGTATCCTGCTTTTCTTTTCCTTTGGCCTTTTGTTAACCTTCGTAGTCCTTAACTTTTGAGCAATTTAACTGCTATGTTTACAAGTACTTCTGGGCAGGATATTGCTGGAGAAAAGGCATATGATTAAACTTAATCCACTTAAGTTTCTTATTTTCCACTCATCTGGACTCAAGTATTTAGTTTACATGTTCATTTGGAATTGGCCATTCAGAATTTGTACCCACTCTTCAAATTTCCATCCATTCTTACTCCCTCATTCTTGTAAGATTGGCTCCTTCTTTTACAAAGAAAACAAAAGCTACCAGTACACCTTTCCTCACATGCATTCTTATCTCCCAGACTGCTGTCTCCTTTGTTTTCATTTGCCATCTTTCCAACTTTTATTTCTGTTCCTAAGGAAGCAGTCCCTCCTACCACAGGGTAGAAAATCACTTCCTTTTGTACCTATCCTACCTTATCAATTCTATCCAGCTATGAAATTTTAACCAATAATTAGTCATATAAATGGTGTTCCCTATATTCATGGCTCTCAGTCCCAGTGTCCACTGATTCTGTTGTCATGGAGACTGGCACATTTGCTTAGTCCTGGCAGACTCAGTAGTAGCCATTTTCTGAGACATGGTGGCCAGAAGCAGGGGCTTAGGAAGGGCCTGGTCCTCTAAGCTGAGAGCGTTCTCTGTGGAGAGCCCCAGCACTGCGGCTGCCCCCTGAGCTTTACTTCCTTCTTAGCTCTTTGTGGCTGGCTTTTGGTACTAGCTCGTGGCTGGCAATCTGATCCTGCACTGGGGTTGGAGTGTTTGAACATCTCTTCCTGCTAGATGGATATGATTTGTGTCTTTTATGGCAAAACTGCTCTTGCAATAATCTTACTTAAGAAACACAGCTTGTTACAAGGGTTATCAAGAGGTACAGCAATCAATGACAGACTGCAGAAAAATTTTGACAAAATCACAAGTCTTGGGAGCTTCCACAGGTTAGGAGGAAGGTAGCACAGCAGATGCTTGGCTAGTGGCAGGGAGCCATGACTTTGCTAGAGATGTTGTCTCCCTCAGGCAGCTCTGAATGGATTCTCACTGTCCAGATGTTTTTGTTATTTAAAATTAAAGATCTTGATCAAGACTGGTCAGGGGCTGAACCTGTGTCTCTTGCTTGTGCTGCGACTGCTAGGGTAGGGGCGAGAGGACTGCAGGCCAGGAATGCTTGTGTTTATGTTCCTTGGCAGGAGTTGGGGGCTTTTCAATATCCATGGATATTCCCTATACTTGGAAAAGATTTACTTAATAGAATAGAATACTTGAAAACAAATTTATTAGCTCCCTAATGGGACAAAAAGTTATGATAATAGGCCCTGAGAGTCCATGCAAGTAGTGTGTTTAGCATGCACAAAGGACCTGGGTACAAATCCCAGGAGGAAAATCCTGACTGGCTTCTTTTTTGTTTGTTTGTATTTTAGGGAGGGTCTACAGGGTGTTCAGGGTTTCACTACTAGATAAGACTCACAGTGATTCTCCTGTTTACAGCCTCCCAAGTGCTGGAATCACAGGCGTGTGCCACCACATTCAGTCTGTATGTTTGCCCTGGGGGTGGGGCTGGCATGGCAGGCCCTGGGATTGAGCTCCAGGTCACGGCACCTGATGGCAGGTGCTTTAATCTCTTGAGTTATTTGCTGGCCCAGGATTCATTCACTTACAACTAAGTGATTCAGTTTTTCTTTCCTTTACTTGACAAGGAAAATGCTACAGTTTTCTTTACAACACAGGTAATTGCATTCTAAAATGGTAGCCTCTGTTTCATCTGAAAATGAGCTAAGAAAAATTTAGACTCATAAGATAAGTGACAGCAACATATTTACTTCAAAATATGATATAACACCTCTGACCTCATTTCAAAATAGTTTACCACTTCTTGTTTCATCAGGACTTTTTTCTACAGAAAAAAAGGCATAGTTGGAAGCTTACTTTTGAAGTATGAACTTTTTACTCAGGATAAGTAAGTTTCTGTAAATATGAATAATGAAGCACCAGATGACCAATAAACATGTACTGGTTCCCTTAATCCCTCCTGGTATTTTTTTTTTTTTTTTTTTTTTTTTATAAACTGGCAGGTCCTAATCTGCTCTTGAAAATGAGTCCTACATAGCAAAAATGTCCTGTGGCAAACACACTGAACATATTCCAGGCAAACCTTTGAGTTGTGGTCAGGCTTTCCCACCCCTTTCCCTTTCTGCCTCTGCAAAGGGTTAAGCGCCCTTAGAAATATTGTTAACTCTTTTGTTTGTACTTTATCAGCACCAGTAGTCACATGGAATTGGGTTAGTAGTTTATTTTTGTTAGTCTACAATCTCAAGTTAAATGCCTTTGATGAAGAGTCACATGACTTTAGGCTGTTCAGAGCTCTAGACAAAGACAGCAAAGAAGATTTATACATTTCCACTTGCTGAGATTTTCTGTATCATTTTGGTTATTGAAGTTGAAAAACAGAGCTTAATGTTTTTAACAGAAGTGTTCAAAGGCTTCCTGGGGATGCAGGAATCTGTCACTTAGTGTACTACTTGCCACTTTCAGGTAGACCTCAGAGGAAGTGAAATCTAGTCTTCCATGAAGGATAATGGTGCTCCTCCCATTTCATAAGTATTCAAGAACTTACTGCTTAGACTTTATTGATACATCAATGATGTATATTAGTACTGTAAGTCAGTAGTTCATTAGTTCACATCACTTTATGTTTCTTACTTGTTTGCAAAGCTACAATAGAACCATAAAGCCCAAATAATTACTAAAAAGCATACATGAGGTTGCACCACCATCCTGTTCTGTATGCCCCGCCTTAGTACATCAACAAACCATGTCAGCTTGTACAGATACTGCCTGATATTATGTCTGCTTATGGCCATAGGGCTTAAATCACCTATATTCCCAAAACAAAAAGGACATACAAACCTCAGCTGGGGCCTAGCTTAGAAAAACATTTAATCTCTAGCCTGGGAACACTCTCCTAAGACAGGCCATTGTGACCCAGCCAGTCTTGAAAACAGTCAAAACCACAGAGTTAACTCATAGTTGTCCTTTTGCCTGCCCCTCTTAGTTTCACTAAAAAGCCATATATTCTTAAATCCACTAACTATTTTAAAGGTCAACCTAAACTAACCAATGCGATCTGCTTCTGTAATCTCGCTTGCTCCCTCCCCATTTTGCGGTTTTTACCTTTATAATCTAAGCCCGATTGTTCATCGGGGCTTCTGAACCTGTGTGTTTGGACAGCCCTGCGTATAAGTAGAAAATAAAGCTTTCCCTTTGTGATTTACATGAGAGACTGACTCTTGGGGTCTTCCTTCGCGGTGACTCGACCCTAACAGAACTTTTACAGTTTGTGTGCTTTTCAGTGGATGTGTCGTTTATGAAATGTGCAACTCAGATCTCCTCTTGTGGGAGTGTAATTGATGGGTACCCACAGCTGCTGAGTTCCAAATCAAGCTTTACATTTCCTCAAACACCAAACTGCTTACACTCTGCTCTCAGCCAATGATTAAGCATGGCTCGGGCAACAAGGCAGGTTGATTCCTGCAGGAAATGGTTCTCTTCTGCAGGCTGGGTCTGGCCTGAGGACTTCCCATCCAACTGGCTGAAGCTTCTCACAACGGCTCTGCAACCCAAGACTCTATCTTTCCCACCTCCTTCACAAGGTCTGAAGGCTTGCTCTCCCTTTGTCCCCTTATCTCCAAGCACTTATTCCACCAAGCCATCTCCCCTGCCCTTGTCTCCAGTTTTTTTTTTTCTAAAAGATGTTTCAAGTAAAACTCTTGCATGCTTGATCTCATTTTGGTGTTTGCTTTTGAAGGACCCGACTTAAGGCAAACTATATCCATAGTGGTCCAAGAAAGCTATTGTGGGAAACCTGTGATTGGCATTCATTTTATATTAGCCTCAGCCATATTTCTTAAGTTTCTGTTCCTCTGCTGAGTTAAGTCTCTATTGCCTACCTATTTCCCTAAGTCTCCTGCTACCCCCCCAGGGGTAGAACGTCCTGCCATTTGCCTGATTGCCTAGTTACCTGCGCCCTTTCGCCCACATTCTCCACTCCATGGCTAAGACTATTCATAAACCCCCATAGTTGCTTAGTTACCTGCTCACGTGTGCATTCCTCGCCCCGTTTACCCTACCTTGCTCAGGCTTATGTCAGTTAACCTTATATATATGGTTGGCTTCTATACAATAAACGAGACTTGATCAGAATCCTGTCTTGTCTCCATTTCTCGTGTCTCCTGTCCCATTCTCATCCTCACTCCCCCTCTAGGGTTTTGCCGACTTACCCGTGGGTCAGGTTAAGTTCCCGGCAAACTATCACATCTTAATGTGGAGCGGCAAACTGTATACCTATAGCCTCTGTCTTATGAAATAACTAAGACCTTTTGTTTTTTATTTCAACATCTCTATCATGAAGTATATGTGTAGGAATATGGACAAACACAATAGTGCAGGGTCATGGCATCACTGGCAAACTCATTTCCAAACTGCGAACCCTGAATGTTCCCAACTGTTTCCTTCTTGACATTACTCCTCACTGCCAATGTAAAGAAACCATGCTAGTAACTTGTTCTCCCAGAAGCTCCCCAGTCAGGCCTGGTACATGTAATCTGCCCATGGACGGGAGGTGCCAGCCTGAGATGAGCTCAGCACAATTTAGCCTAGAAGAGCTATTTGAATTGCTGACCATGTAATTAAGTCTCAGGAACTTCCATAGGTGGCAAAACCTCACAGGTACTTTTATATCTGTTAAAGTTATTTTAAATTATTCTACTGAAATCTTACAGTATTCTACTATAAGTGAGGACCATTTACAGTCTCCCATCTGACCAAATTTCTTATTATATCTGCTACTTCTCCAATATAAAGGTCCATTTCTTATTAAAGGTTATAATTTTTTATAAGGCCTTCCTTTAATAAAGAATTTTATGAAAAGATTTTGTTTCCCAAATTATAAATGTAAATCTTTTTTTTTTTTTTTTTCTGCCTGAGTGCTGGTAGTTCCAAAATTTTGGATATGTCATATTAATTTTTGGCTTGTGATTTTGCTTTCAGAGTGATTTAAGTTTGTATCTAAATAACAAGATTTCCCCCATTACTTTGGTTAGTTGGATAGTTTATATAGATTAAATTTTCATAAGCTGGGAAGCACTTCGTGGTTCTGATAATGATATGAATGTGTTACTTCAGTTCTTCTGCTTTTGAAGATGCCTCTCTGTTCTGAGTATGAACACATCAGTCCTTGGAGATGATTTCTATTTTGGCCTCTAGAAATAGCTCTTTTCTTCTTTGGAGAAGAGCTGTGTAGATCAAGTTATATTTATTTTCCCCATTATTTGTACTTTCTTTTTGAGACATGTTTCCTCTGCAGTTCAGGCTGGTCTAGAAGATACTCTTTAGCCCAGGCTGGCCTTGAGTTCAAGGTGATCTTCCTACCTCAACTTCCCAAGTGCTAGAATTGCAGGCATGCACCACCATGCTAAGCTGCATGATTGTCTTCACACATGTCAGATCAATAGCTTATGTTTTGTATATCTGGGTAGGATTCTGGATTGATTACTACATGATAATAGCTACAGGGTCTCTAGTCGATATTCCTCCTACTGTCTCTGTTAGCCACAATCAATTTCTTAAATTATCTGCCTTATCTTATTCCCCTGAATAGTTTATAAACTCCTAGGGCAAAGGGATGTTCTTTTATTCTTTTTGTATTCTATCTGTTTTTAAAAAATATCTAGAATAATAAATGTTAAATACATGCATTAAAAATTAATTTCTGAAATGCATAATTCTGATACAATCTATGAGTCAATATGCTCCATGATAACGTCTAAAAATATACATTAACTGTCAAAAGGACTACATCTCTCACTAAAGCAGGGTTCCTACTTTGGAAAGGAATTGTAAAAGGTTTATTTATAGCTTATGAGAGCTGATTATATATTGAACAGCATCTTTTTGTTGTAGTTCTTACCACTGAGGTCATAGCACTAAGATCACTCCATGCCCTGCTTTGTATCTTTTCAGCCACTGTCAGTAAAACAAGACTGCCCCTCACCTTAGCTTGTGTCTGTCCTGGGCTTCTCTGTCAGGGCCCTGTATAGATGCTGTGGGGACCTCTTCTGACATTCTGATGCCTGTATAAACACTAAAGGAAGAAAATATCAATACTTCATTAAGAAACACTTGATCACAGAAGATGAGCAAATGCATAAATGTTCTCTGCTTCAAGCCCTAATGAAGCAGTCAGCCACAAATCACCTTCTGCAGTGCTTCTTTTAGTTTCCATCATTCAGGCAGCACAATAAAGACCAGTGACCCACGGTGGTGCCCAGTTAGACAGCACACCTTTGGTATGGCTTGTTTCTTCAGCTTCAGCTCACAAAACACGGGTGATGACAAAAAAACTGACTTGACATTGGTGAAGACACCTCACTTTCCAGAAGGGGAGATTCAATTTTATTAACCAGGTAGTGAGTCTTCTTTAAAAACATATTATCTCATTGACTATAAGTTGGCCAGCTAAGCAATAGGTTCCATGGATCATGGAGATTAAGATAAATCTCTAGAAGCACAACTTTGATTCTGGTAGGGGAAGTTTTAAGCCACCGATGCCAAGGAGAGGTGAATTGTTAAGGGGAGGAAGACTGGCATTTTAGAACAAAAACAAGACAGAACTTTGAACTTCAATATCAACTACATGCACTCCCCACCCTGGCCCCATATTTTGAGTTTGACATTTTCAACTAATGGCTTCTACTTTTCTCAACTGAAAGGAATGCATTTTGGCATTAGGAGATTTGCTGGAGACATGTGGATCCAACTGAGTCTAGGATCCTGCATGGGCAGATTCAATAGCTATGAGCTCTTTTTGATGGTACACATATGAAATCAACTCCTCCTTGATAAAGTACTCTGTGATAAAACACTCAGAAGACAGAGGCTAAAAAGGACAAAATGTTTGGCAAGCACTGCAGTCCTAGTTTTGCTTTGCATTTGGATTCTCCAAACTGCTGACAGACCATATTGCCATTATCTGGGCACTGTTGGTGTGTGCTCATTTCACAATCCACCTGCTAAACCCTGTTAATGGTGGAGAACACTGGTGTAATTTTCAACTACAATAATTCATGGAATTATCCTTAAAAGAGCATGGACAGAGACTTAACAGAGGAAGCAATCACCTCTTTCCTTATTGAGAATTAATTAGATGGAGCAGTACATAAATTTAATGTATCATGAGGATCCAATTGTTACATGAAGTATGAGTTCCCTCAGGATTAAGCAGATGGTTATATAGATAATAGGTGATAGTGAAAATAAGAGCACATTATTAAGAAACTACCTGGGATAGGACGGCTGGATCACTACTTTCCATATAGCATTTCTAGTCCTCAAAACAACACTGATAGATTATAGGAGTGATAGAAGAGGATCAAGAGATAGAGAGGGGAGGAAGAGAAGAGAAGGGGTGAGATAAGGGATCAGAATGTGTCATGTATATATATTGACTCCACCTAAGGAATGTAAACATTATAAATTTCATAATTTTAAACATAATTAAGAAAAGGAAAGGATCCAGAGATGGATGGGGTGGGGAGGAAATGAAAAAGGAGTTATGATGTTTTGTGCACATGTACCAACTCTACAAGACAAACATAAATATTTTGTGTACAGGGCCAGTGAGATAGCTCAGTGGACTAAGCATCTGCTTAGGCAAGTGCAGGGACTGTGGTTCAATCCCCAGCACCACATGCTGCACCAGGCCACCTGCTCCTGTGCTGGCTCACTGAGCCTGCCAGAGTCTGGCATGGTGGTGCAAGTGTTACTTAGTAAGACCCTGGAACAACCAAATACATTAAACAAACAAACAAGCAAGCAAAAAACATTATGTGCTACACACATAGACTGGCAGGAGGATTGTTGTGAGTTTGAGACCAGCCTGAGCTACAAAGTGAGCTTAAGGCCAGCCTGAACTGTATAGTGAGACCCTGTCTCAAAAAGACAAAAAAAAAAAAAAAATTTGGAGTTAACTAAATAAGACTGCCAGGCCAGGTAAATGTATTCTTATCTTCTCAGTTAAAGAAAATGTTCATCCAAAGATTACCAGCTACCAGGGCTTCAATTAAAATAATTATCATGATAATCATAAAGACAGCTGCCATTTATTGTGTACATACAGGCAGCCACATCTGTCACAAGCCCCTTGCTTTGAAAAAAATTAATTCTAACTCCTTGGTGCTCATTTTGTGTAAAAAAAGTGATTTTGAAGTTTAGCTTTATCAAGTCGAGTGATGAGAAAGTCTCGGCTCTGAGATTTTAACTAAAACCTTCACCCATTTCATTAAAGCTCTGCCCCAGTTCCTTTTCTCTCATTGCTGGGACAAATACCCAACACCAAAACTGAAGGAAGGAAGGTTTATTTAGCTCACATTCAGTCGAGGTTTCAGTTTACACTCAGCTGACTCCAAGGCAGGGTGGCACACAGCAGAGGACAGCTGTTCATGGTGGCAGCAAAAGGCAAAACACGAAAGGATGGGGAGCAGCTCAGGCCTTGAGCCAGCCTCTCTCCCCTCCTCACATTGTAATGCAAACTCCCTGCAGGGCAGGTGCAGCATCTGCACCCACAATAATAATTATGGACTCCAGAAGCCGCCCGTGACTGTGTGAGGGTTGGGGGGGGCACATAGACATGAAGCGTAAGGAGCTCTGAAAGCAGATTTCTTAAACATGCCTTCTGGCTGTCTTCACTGTCATATTTCTGTCAAGCGTGTGACATGATAAATTCCATTTTCCACGACTGCCCTGAAGGGCCTGACCAGTGCTACTCTCTTCAAGGAGCCACTAACATCTCTAGGCTAAGCAGTGTATGGAGCGACTGATGTAAATAAAACCTCTTCCTTCAAGGCCTTTCTCATGCACACTTCATTTTTTGCATGAACAAGATCTAGAGATTGCCCGGCAGGGTACCATTGCCAAGTCAGTCATTTCAGCACTTCAGTAAAACAACAAGCGAAACAGTGCAAAATAGGCATGTTTCATGATAAACCAGTAGTTTGTGAGAATTTTTTAGTGTTTAGTGCCTTTCTTTCGGCACACCATGTATTTTCAGAGATGGTAGAATTTAGTGGCCGGGACTTGTCATAGGGAGAAATTCAAATGTAGACAGTGCAGTCACATTTTGGGGTTAATCAAGCAGCTTTGTTAGGTATGCATTTAGAGCAAAACCTAAAAACAATACAAAGGAGGTAAGCAACACTCATTTTTATTCCTTGACTTACCAACAGTGGCCAGACTATTTCTTTATTTTCCATTTGGAGTTTCATAACTTTTACTCTCACTCCCTAAAATTTCTTACTTAGTTAGAAAGTGTGATTCCTGAGAATCCTTCAAATAGATGCAAAACTTATTAAGTTCTGTTTTTTTTTGTGGAACCAGGGATTGAACTCAGGACCTTGCACTTGCCAGAGAAGCCCTTATTCTACTAAGCTATCTCCCTGGCCCTTAAGTTCTGAATAGCAGAAGAATACAGTGACATAAGCCTGTGCCACACAATGTTTAGCTCTCTTCACCCTTGCACATGCACAGTGTAGCGTGCTGTGCAGGTAGAAGTGGGGTCATCTACTCATTAGCTGTATTGTGTCAGTAAGGGCTCCTGACCTTTGTGACCAGTTTCTATATAAGTAAGCTGAGATTATTGATTTTAAGGATATCTAATATCATTCCTGGTCCTAAGATTTTTGCATATGCGACACCAATCCAAGTTCATGTAATAGTTAACAAACAAGACAAATGAGGAATTCCTCATAGTAATCTGCTAATTTATGTGTGTTTGGGGAATCATATCCCTCACTTTCTACATCTTTTTTTTTTTCCTGCATTATCTTTTTGCTCTCATTTTGCTGCAAAGGAATGCAGATGAGTCACCATTATCATGTAGTCTGATAAGAGATGAGGCAATTCTCAAACCAGAAAGCCTCTTCTGTCTTTTGGTTTGGCAACATTGCCAGAAGAGCAAAACAAAATACAACAAATGTCTGCCTGTGACTTAACAAAGTCCTGACTCAGTTGTGAAAGGGCAGAACCCAGGAGGTGGAACTGACTGTTCAGGTCCTGGGCTGTGAAGAGGTGTTCTTTCATGGGCTAATTTCTTTCTTTTTCAAAAAAATTTTTACTGAAGAACAAATAGCTATGAGACAGTTTCAAATCAAATTAGTAGAACAGATTCAATAATTAATAATTACATACTGTTTTTGTAGTGGTTTTTTGTTGTACAAGGTGCGTACATGATATTCTGTTTACAAACACTATTAGAGCAGATGCCTCTAATCAATGAATTAAGAGAATGTAGTTCTCTGTAGTATCTTTTTTTTTAAAAGCTGAATTATAGTACAGATTCAATAATTAATACTTTTTACATTCTCATCTTTCTAGTGGTTATCCATAGGATGAGAAGCTGACAGGATATCCTGTCCAAATACTACTAGTGCAAATCTTTCTTCTCATAGAATTATGCATAAGTACTGCATATTTATCCTAACTATATTGCTTATACAAACACAGAAAGGTTCTTCCTTTGTATTCCCTTTTATTTGATTAGTACTGTCAAAAATGGGTGTTCCATTCTCATCCAATTATTATAGGTGCTTGAATTTTGCCAGACAATCCAGCACAGTCCAGCAGTCCAGAACAATAGTGGGTTATCCAAAGAAGTTGTTCACTAGAGCCATTTACAGCTCAGCTTATCATTATGGCCTTACTTTATATACCTCGTTTTTATACTTTTTTGCTAGATGGTTAAGACAATGATAAAGCAAGACCTATATAACAAAAATGTAACTTTTGTATCTGATGAGGTCAGTTAAGTCTCCTCAGGGTTTATCCTGTAACCCTGTATCTCACTTTGTAGATCTTTTGTCAGTGTCAGCCATGTTGATGAGTCACAGCCATTGCTCAACCAGTTTGCTCTCTGTGAAAGTCTGAGAGAAATTTTTCTCTCCATATATCACTCCTTAGGCACTCAATAGATTATCGATCACACTCCTTTGTGGCTCTGGTCAGAATCTCCTTGGTCAGAAAATTTGGGGCACAACTGAGTTCCATGATGTTACAGTACAGTATTTCCTGAGTCATCACTGACCTTGAAAGGCTAGGGTCAAAATGTTGGCTGACCTCACAGCACTTCCATTTCTCCAATTTTTGATCTTCAAATTTAGGTTTTTAATTCTTCAGAAGAGAAGTTGATTATTACCCTGCAACATGTGCAGTTCAATTTACCCTAACTATCTAAATTCTTTTTAGCTTTTGTTATACCTTTCTATTTGTATTTCTTTTTTGATTTCTTATACTAGGGAGACTATACAATATTTGCACATATGTGTCTGGTTTATTTCACTTATAAGTATATGTTCAAGTAGCATCCACTTCAATATAAATGCTTCAAGTTTATCATTCTTTTTTTTTTTTTTTTTTTTGATCTTTTTGAGACAGGGTCTCACTATGCAGTTCAGGCTGGCCTTAAGCTCACTTTGTGGCTCAAGTTGGTCTCGAACTCACAACAATCCTCCTGCCTCAGCCTCCTGAGAGCTGGGATTACAGGCATGCACCACCACGCCCAGCTCAAGTTTATCATTCTTTATACCTGATTAACGCTCCATTGTGTAGAAATATCACATCTTTTTCAATCATACCTCATGTGACAGGCAGGTTGGTTGTTTCCAAGATTTTGCTATTACAAATTGTGCTGCCATAAACATAGGTAAACATATATCATTATATTATGATGTTTTCAGTTCCTTCGGGAAGATTCAAAGTAGGGGGATAGCTGGCTTGAGTGGGATTTCCAGTCCTGATTTTCTGAGGAGTCTCCACACTGATCTCCACAATAATTGCACCAGAAGTGGAGAACTCTTCCCTTTTCCTCACATCCTCTTCAACATTTATTGTTGGTTGATTTCCTTATGATAGCCATTCTTTCTGGAGTGAGATGGTATCTTAGTGTTGTTTTAACTTGCATTTCATGGATAGCTAGTGATGTGGAGCATTTTTTCATATATTTAATTCACTTCTTTGATTTTGTCCTCTGAGAAGTATGTATTCATCTCAGATTGGGTCTTTAAATTTGAGAGCCCCAATGTATCTTATTCTTTATAAACTCTGCAGAGCAGACCTTTGTCTGAGTGCTTATTAGTTAAGATTTTTTCAAAATTTGTGGGTTGTCCTTTCACTTTGTTGATAATTTCTTTCAATGTGCAAAAACTTCTCAAGAACAGTTGATCCCAGTTGTTAATTCTTGCAAGTGTTTCCCATGCGAATACATGTCTGTTCATGAACTTTTTGACTACCCCTATGTCTTCAAGAGTTCCTCCTAATTTCTCTTCCAGGAGACGGAGTGTTTTTGTTTTAATGTTTAGATCTTTAATCCATTTTGACTTTAGCTTAGTGCATTGTGATAGACATGGGTCAAGTTTTAGTTTTCAGCATGTAGAAAACCAGTTTTTCCAGCACCATTCCTTAAAGAGGATATCATTCTTCCAGTAAGCATGTTTTGCCCCTTTGTTGAAGACCAGGTGGCTGAATGTGCATATTCTCATCTATTTCACTGATCCTCAGCTCTATTTTGTTGCCATTACCATGTTGATTTTTTTTCACAATAGCTTTGTAGTATAATTTCAAGTCAAGAATTGTGATGCCTCCTACCTTGTCTTTGTTGGCCAGAATTGCCTTTGCTATTATAGGTCTTTTCTGGTTCCAAATAAATTTTAGGAACAATTTCTCTATGTCTGGGAGGTATGTTGGTGGCAGTTTGATAGGGATTGCATTAAATTTGTACAACAATTTTGGAAGTATGGCCATATTCATGATGTTGGTTCTTCCTGTCCAGGAGCAGGGTTTGTATTTCCATTTTCTGAAATCCTCTACAATCTCTTTTCTTAGGGTACTATAATTTTCCGTGAAAAGCTCTTTGACTTCCTTGTTTAAGTGAATTCCAAGATATTTCATTTTCTGCGGTGCTATTGTAAAAGGTATTGCTTGTATTGTTTCTCTCTTAATGTGTTTGTTATCTGTGAATAAGAATGTTGTTGACTTTTGAGTATTGACTTTGTATCCTGCTATGCTACTGAATTTGTGTATAAATTCTAGTAGCTTCTTGGTGGAGTTTTTTGAGTCTTCCAAGTAAAGTATCATGTCATCTGCAAATAGTGATAGTTTAACTTTTTTACCTGCTCTTATTCCTTTTATTTCTCCCTCTTGTCTAATGGCTGTAGCCAATGTTTCCAAAATTATATTGAATAGGGGGGATGATAGGGGATATCCTTGTCTTGTATCAGATCTAAGAGTAAAACATTTCAGTTTTTCCCCATTTAAATTTATATTAGCTGTTGGGTTGTCATAGATGGCTTTTATCAAATTGAGGCAGAGGCCATATTTTTCTGTTTTCTGTTTGGATATCAATGAGTGTTAGACTTTGTCAAAAGCCTTTTCTGCATCAATTGCGATAATCATGTGGTTTTTCAATTTCTGTCTATTAATAAAGTGTATTGCACTTATAGATTTTCAAATATTGAACCATCCTTGCATCCTTGGAATTAATCCTACCTGGTCATGGTGTATGATCTTCTTGATGATTTGCTGTATTCTCTTTGCTAGGATTTTATTGAGGATTTTTGCATCTATGTTCATGAGGGAGATTGGCCTGTGGTTCTCTTTTTTAGTTGTGTTCTTCTCTGGTTTTGAAATCAGTATAATACTTGCCTCCAGAAAAGATTTTGGGAGGACTGCTTCCTTTTCAATTTTACTGAAGACTTTGAGGAGAGTAGGGATTATATCTTCTGCAAATTCCTTGTATAATTCAGCTGTGAATCCATCAGGTCCTGGACTTTTCCTTGTCTTCAGACATTTTATTATGTTTCGTATTTCATTGGCTGTTATTGGTTTATTGAGAATTGTTATATCTTCTTGGTTCAGTTTTGGTAATTTGTACCTTTCATGGAATCTGTCCATTTCATCTATGTCTTCTATTCTGTGAGTGTAAAGATTCTCAAAGTAGCTATTGATAATCTTCTGAATTTCCACTGGGTGTGTGGTGATTTCACCTTGTTTGTTCCTTATTGCTTGTGTTTGAAATTTTTCTTTCCTCTTTTTGATGAGGTTACTAGGGGCTTATGGATTTTATTTAGTCTTTCAAAGAGCCAGCTTTTTGATTCATTGATTCTTTGAATTGTTTTCTTCATCTCAACTGAATTAATTTGTGCTCTGGTCTTTATGATTTCTTCCCTTCTTTGGGTTCCTCGTTTGATTTGCTTTTCTTTTCTAGATGTTGGGGGTGCAACATTAGTGTGTTTATTTGTTCCTGTTCTGTTTTCCTAATGTGTGAGTTCATAGCTATGATTTTCCCTCCGAGAACTGCTTTCATGACATCACATAAATTATGACAAGTTGTGGTTGAATTTTCATTGAATTGTAGATATTGTAGAACTTCTTGTTTAATTTCATCTGTGACCCATTGATTGCTTAGTAGGGTGTTGTTTAATTTCCAGGTATTTAGCAGGTTTTTCTGGTTTCTTTTGTCATTTATTTCCTGTCTCATTGCACTGTGGTCGGATAATATGCGTGGGATAATTTCTGTTTTCTTGCATATACTTAAGCATGACCTATGAACCAGTGTGTGGTCTATTTTAGAAAATGACCTATGTGCAGCTGAAAAAAAATGTGTATTCAGCTGTGGTTGGGTGGAACACTCTGTATATGTCCACTAAGTCCAGTTGTTCCAAGCTGTGGTTCAGTTCTGCTACTTCTTTGTTAATTTTTTGTCTCATTGACCTATATTTTTGGGAATAGGGGATGTTAAGGTCTCCTGTTAAGATTGCGGCATTGTTCATTAGATTTTTCATGTCCATTAAGATTTGTCTGAGAAAGTTGGCTACTCCCACTTTTGGTGCGTATACATTTATGAATGTTACCTTTTCCTTCAATTTTTCTCCTAGCCAGTATATAGTGGCCTTCTTTATTTTGTTTGATTGTTCTTGGTTTGAAGTTGAAACTGTCTGAGAATAGCATTGTTAGCCCTGCGTTTTTTCTGAGATGCTGGGGCATGGAGTATTGTTTTCCATCCTTTCAGTTTCAGCTTATGAATTTCTTTTTGAGTTAAGTGTGTTTCTTGTATACAGCATATTGTTAGATTTTGTTTTCTAATCCACTGTGCCAGTCTATTTCTTTTAATTGGTTAATTTAGTCCATTTACATTCATGGTCATCATTGAGATGTGCTGACTTACGATTGACATGATATTTTCCTGCTGGTGTTTATTCCTTTTTGTCCTATGTTTAATTGTTTGCCCTATTTAGTAGTTTCCTTCTGTTCTCATTTGTGGAATTCTGATAATTTTCGTCCCTCTCTACAAGGGAAATTCTTTAGTTGTTCTTTGTCATGACAGTATTTTACTTCTGCATGAAACTTGAAATATAGTTTTGCAAGTTATAGAGGTCTGGGCTGGAATTTTTTTTCATAGGGGACTTTAAGTACTCTCTTCCATGCTCTTCTTGCCTTCTTGCTTTGTGAATAGAAGTCTGACATTATTCTGATGGGTTTTCCTTTAAATGTGATCTGTTTGTTTTCTCTAGTTGATTCTTTACTTCAGATGCTCTCAATTCAGAGATTTCTTTTTTGATTTCAGGGATTGAATCTGTTCTTTCAACTTGCAGCTAGTTTATGATAAATTCCTCTATACTTTTCTGTTGTTGTTCTTTAGTTCAGACACTATTAATTCAGACATTTCAGCTGTGCTAGTGTCCTCTGCACTTGTTCTGAGTGGACTAGGGACCCGAGATTGCATTTTGTTCCTTCTCTTTGTCATTTTGTATAGCACTGTCAACTGACCTTTGGTGTGTAGCTTTGGTACAGTTTTAACCTTAGCACCTAATGAAGTTCAGGTGCCTATATAACAGGTTCTACTTCATACAGTTGTGCATGGCCTGGGTCTGCTTGCTCTGCTCAGCTTCTTCCTGCTGCCTCCCTTCGAAGTAAAGCTATTGTGTCCCTCAGGCAAGATGTTCTGCTCCTGGATTAGCTGCATGGTTTTGACACTAGTCTCACTAGGGACTTCACCTGCATTGTTTCACTCCAGGCCTGGGTCTGGAGGGATCTGGGGCTGGGGCCAGGAGCACGCAAAAATCTCTCCCATACACTCATTGAGCCTGGGCTTAGGCAGTTCTGGAGGGGGTCTCAAGAGTGGGGTGGAAGTTCTCACTCACAGGACAGGATTGGGCTGGCTCTGGAGGGGTCTGAGGGTCCCACAAGCATAGTGAAAGTTCTCACTCCTGCGGAGGGCCTGGGCTTGGTCGGGAGAGGTCCAGTGGGTGCAGGAGAGCATAGAAGCTCTCCCACATACTGGCAGGGCCTGGTGTTGGGTAGATCTGGAGCCAGTACCTGCATTTATTAAGATAAGTAAGCTGCATTTATAGGCCTCTTTGGGAAGCCACCCTTTTAAAATCCGAGGCATCTGTATCCTTACTAGATTCTAAGACATTTGGGAATGAAATTAAATTACACAAAATTATAATCTAGTGTTTGTAACATAGCTATTGTGCTTCAGGATCTTTTTCTCTCATTCTCTAAATTTTATTTTATTTTTTCCCATACTGGTCTTGAACTCTTGGACTCAATTGAACTTTGCTCCTCAGTAGTAAGGATGACAGGTATGAGACATTGTACCTGGTACATTGCACATACAGCCTCCTTCCTGTTTACTTTCTGCTATTTTTGTTGTACTTGGAGGGCAAAGAGGACCAGGATGACTATGAATGCCATATTATTTATTGTTATATGAGTGATAAAATTATTTGTCTATGGGGCCAGGGAGATGGCTCAGTAGAAAAAGCACTTCCCTGGCAAGCACAAGGGCCCGAGTTCAATCCCCGTCTCTGAAAAAAAAAAAAAAAAAATTGGTTATTTGTCTCTGGCTCAGAGTCTCATGTCTTTCACCAGAGTTTATGGAACCGTTATAGCCTGCTTTGTTGGTGAACAGGGTAAAAATCTCCATCCTTTCTTTGTTGATTACAATAAACTATGGCTTCATTTTCTTTTTTGCACTTTAAATTGTTTTAAAGCCTAATACTTATTCACACTCTATCCCTTTCTCTATCACTTTCAGTCTCCTTTCTTTCCACCTCCTGATATGTGCATTGAGAAAAGTATAGTATGATTAGTATGATTTCTGTGATCTTCCTGTTTGGAATATGGGCGCGGTATCCAGTCCCGATAAAAATATTCAATGTGAAGACTGTCTCTTAGAGCGTTATGGGCTAACTTATTGTTGTGGCAAATACCTGAAATTAAAAACTTAGAAGGAAAAAAGGTTTATTTTGGTTCATAGTTTCAGCAGTTTTACTCTGTGGTCACTGCCCAGTTACTCTGGGCCTGTGGTGGCTCAGTACTTCACCAAGGGAGCACATAGCAGCAGAGGCCTGTTCATGGTGGACCAGAAGCAAAGCAAGGGAGCCAGGGGCTGGGAGCCCAGGATCTCCTTCACAACACACCCCCAACGACCTGACTTCCTTCCACTAAGCACCACCTGCTAAGGTTTTCACAGCCTCCCATCAGATTCACAGGCTGAGGACCAAGGCTTTGACACATGACCTTTGGGGGACTTCCTGATCTAAATGATAGCAACCATTAGAGAATGAGAAATATGGTTTGGGTTCAAAGAGTCTGAAGACAGAAGAACCCAATGCAACACACAGCTGTTGGTTCAAGCTTGGGACACACAGGAAAAAGATGCAACTGGGCATTTGTCAAGACTGAGGGGATGAAGTCTTCATTTGGGGAAAATGACCACAGCATAAAACCGCTTAAACAATGAACCAAAATAAATCTTTTTTCCTTCTTAGTTTTCAATTTCAGGCATTTGCCACAGCAATGAGTTAGCTCATAACACTCTAAGAGACAGTCTTCACACTGAATACAACCCTCATGTTTTTCTAGGGACTAGATACAAGGGTACATATTCCAAACAGGAAGATCACAGAAATCATTTGGGGTAAATTTGGGAAAATATATACAGAGTTATTTAGCAATAATGGCTCACTGTATCCAAAGCTTTCTTCTAGAAGGCTGAGATACAACTAACAATCTTAGGTATGTTCCCTCCCCCTGCGCAGAAGTAGAGAGAGTGAGAGAGTAGCAATTGTGCCTATTCAGCAAAATAGTACCATTTTGGGAATGTAAATGAAAAGGATTTAGTTCTCTGTTCTAACATACACATTTTTACATTATTTCAAAAATAAATCAATTCTAGAAAGAAGGAGTCACTAAAATGCTGATTGGAAGCTGGTGCCTGTGATTCTTTTCAAGTGTCAGGCTTACTGTGAAGTGCTGACTGTCTGGTTGTGGCTATCAATTTTTATTTTTATTTTTTTCTTTGTCTTTTTGAGACAGGGTCTCACTCTGCAGTTCAGGCTGGCCTTAAGCTCACTTTGTAGCTCAGGCTGGTCTCGAACTCACAACAATCCTCCTGCCTCAGCCTCCCGAATGCTGGGATTACAGGCATGGCTGTCAATTTTTACAGGGCCAGGATTTTCCCAAGGACTTTTCCACTGTCTCACATGGTAGAGTAGAGACCTAAGTGTTCGCAGGGCCCAGGGGTGGGACTGGAGATCTCACTCTTTGGAAAATGGACTCATTGGTCATCTCTATTATCAGGAGGAAATCTATCGTCACCTGATATGCGATTACCCACCTGGTGGACTGTGGAATGGAACAAGAGTCTAGTCAGGCTTTTCAGACTTGAACAGATTTTCCAGTTTTTAGTCCTATTTCCAGGTCTAGTGCTGTGGGGGCCCCCTCCCCATGGAATTGTGTTTGTTCCTGCACCATGAGTCACCTCGCGTCCAGGTGGCTCGTTGTTGCTGTTACTGTGGTGGTGGCAGTAGTGCTGTTTAGCTACTTAGCAGAGCATAGCAAGATAAAACCAGAGTCATGGTCCTGGGTCCTGCTAAGTCCTCAACAGTCCATTTTCTGGCAATTTGTGGACTTGAGCCCTCTTCTGTTCCTTGGGCTTTTACGGGATAATACACTTTATCATCCGTTTTTGTTACTTAAAAGAAGGTTTCAGGAAAGGGCAAGAGAAATGTGTGTTTTTCTTATCTGTAGCAATTAAAGGGAAAACCTTTCATTATTTGCATTTTCTTTTTATTTATGATTAACTCCCCAAGAATGAGGAAGTAGGTGTCTTATGTAAGCACTCCTCAGAGATTCTGTGCACACTAATATCATATTAGACAAGGAACACAAAGGGAAGACTTTTAAATATAAATAGAAGCAATGTTTATTGACTAACAATCTTTTTTTTACCTCTTTCTTTTTTCAGTGTCAGGATTGAAACTCCATTTCTTTTCCCCAAATTGAACTATAAAATGGTATGTTTTTAAGGAATTTTTTTCTTTATATCTGGATGCTATGTGGTGAAAATAGATTCTAGGGAAGTTTCTGCTTTAAAATGTTTTTGTACTAAATAAGTGATTCTGAAGACATACAATTTTAATTTCCTTTCTATACTATAGATACATAGAAATAAGCTCTTTTTCTTTCAGAATTTCCTTGAAGTAAAAACGATTGAAAAACTGTTGATGTATTCTGGCTGCTTCTTTAAGCATATTTTCAACGTTAATTTTCTCTGAGGAAAAGATCATGAAGTCTACTTCTAACCCGCTGCACTGAAGCACCCACAGGAGAGTAACTCCCAGAGGCCAAGCCACACAGAAATGTCTGTTGGCCACCACAAAGTGGGGTCTGCTTTTCTAGCAGATCTACCTGTGTGGGGCTGGGTTTTCTGTGGTTGCCGAGCTGAAAAGCAGAAACCACAAGAAAGTGAATGAAGAACAGGAAGTGGGGGCAGTCAGTCTGATTCAGAGTTTGGGCATCTAGTGCCTGATAGGTGTGTGTATCTCAAGGTGCATGTGACGATTTTGCTCATTTATGTTTATAGCATAACATATTAAATGTATAAATTAATGGGATTCATGGTGTTTTCATGTGTACATCACGCACCGAGCTTTTCCATCCATACCTTTCTTGCCCTCCCTCACCCTCCGCCTAGCTCTGAATGATATCAGTTCTACTTTCAAGTCCTCCTTATCTCTTTGTTTCTCAAAAATTTCTGTATGTGGGAGAACATGTAATACTTGTCCTTCTGTCTGGCTTATTTCATTTAAAATGATGTCCTCCTGGTTCACTAATTTTCCTGAAAATGGCAGGCTTTATTTATTTATTTGTTCATCATGCAAATATTGCATATTTTCTTTATGATGGTGTTAATGTAAGATGTGATGGTCCAAAATTCTATGATGATCTTCCCATTAAGAAATAGAGCTTAATTGTGCTCTTCTTAAATTAGGGGTTGAACTAAGTAGCTAGATTTTTTTTTTTTTTTTTTTTTTTTTTTTTTTTTTTTTTTTTTTTTTTTTTTTTTTTTTTTTTTTTTTTTTGATTGGATCTAACTATGTAGGTCAGGCTGGCCTTGAACTCACAGTGATCCTCCTGCTTCAGCCTCCCAGGTATGGGCTGGGATTATAGGGTTGAGCCACCATGCCTGGATAGTTACCAACTAGCTTTTAAAAAACAGAATACAGCAGAAATTATGGCGTGAGATTCTCCAGCCTAAATCATGACAGGTGCTATAATCTCTACTTTTCTGCCTTTCTAGGGTCCCTTATTTCTGGGGGAGCCAGCTGTCATGTTGTGAAGACCCTTAAGCACCTTTCTAGAGATGCCCATGCAGCAAAGATTTGAGCCCTCTATCAGCTGCCACCAGGGAACTGAGACATCCTGCTCCCCAGCAGTGTGAGGGCATCTCAGGCTGGGTCTCCCAGCCTCAGTGAAGGTGTCTGGCTCTGCCCTCCCACCAGGCTCCTGGCTGTACCTGGGAGAGCTCAAGCTGCAGCCACTCAGCTGAAGACCCCTAGATTCCTGAGCTGCAGCAGCTGTGAGGGGGCAAACAGTTCTTGGGTACTAATGCTTGGAGCTAATGGGATAGCGCACACTGTCAGTGTGTGACCATCAAATGAAAATGCTTTTCCATGTATGTGTCTACTGTTTTCAAAGAGCTATTAACTTACTAGTCCCTAAATACTTTAAAAAATCTGAGCTTGGGATGTTCTTTTGGGATAAGGTGGAATAAGGTGGAAAAGTTACTGAGGCCCTAAATGTATCACGCTGTGAATGAGCCGCATAGAAAGTTTAGAAACTTCATTATTCATGAAGATAGTTGTTGGATTTCTATTTTTATTTCAGTTTTAAGGTATATACAATAATAACTTTCTGGAATGAAAAATGTTTGTTACTTTTGGCGCTGAACACTTACTTTTCTTATCATCCCAAAAAAGTTATCTAAGATTACAAAAAATTTTCTTTGTTGAGTTAATCTCCAGCAATAAAAATGATTAGTGTAAATTGATGGGAATTAAATAAACATGAAAATTATTGTTTTATAGATATCAATTACATGAGGGTCAATAAAACTTTTGAGAATCTATTATCTCCCACGTATCAGTTAATGCAAACATCAGCTCATGGACATGAGAAGGCAGTGTGTGCGATTTCAATTTAGCCTTGTGTTTACTGCAAATAAGAAGAGGCAAAGCACCCCCTAGTGGTGGTTATTGATATAATTCTACGGCCAGAAAATCCAGAGTTCCTTTTTGTTAGGACATGAATGCTTAAAAGATACTTAAGCTGTTATTCATTTCACTGATAAAATTGAACCCCTGGTTACAGCTTTGCATTTGTAGTGTGTTGGGTGCAGGTACACTACCAGTGACTTTTTAGGACAAACTCAGCGGGATTAGGTAGCTTTAGTTCATAACGGAAAAACAAAAAAAATAGTTTTTTCAGGTTAACACATTATAAATATTTTCATTCAATGAAGTATAAAATTTTCTCAAGGCAAATTCCATCAGCATTACACAGACAACCCACAAGCCTAAGATGTCTCTCACATTAAATCTAATACAGTACCTTCTAGCTTCCTTGTCCATCTAGTAAACAAGTATTTAGAAGACTGTGTTTAGAATCCTTCATGGTATAGAGTGGTTTTGAGGAGGGGCGCAGGATTTAGAAGAGTGAGCTGCAGTGGGGTGGCGGCGCCAGGGGTGGCGGGAGGACAGCGGCGTGTAGGGGAGACCCGGGCAGAACACCTCTCAGGGCCCAAAGGTGCAGGAGGAAGAAGCAGAAAAAGGCCAGGAGGTAGAGGAGGTCTGACGAAGTAGTTCTGCTGTCTTGATTTATTTTCCTCGGACAAAATAAAGGCTTCAATGAATTGTTGCTTGGACTAAAAATAAATGCCTGTAACACAAGGATAACGGTTATGCTTTGTGAATCACCAGCTGTACTTGTAAAGAGATTATCTTTTCCATTTGTCTCCGAGGACTGTGACATTGCACCTTTAAGAACAATGAGGCGTTTTTCCCCAGGAAGATTTCCCCAAGTGTTTTCTTCACCTTGGGTCCAGAATTGCTACCCATATCCAAGGGTAATCAATCATTTGGATGAATAGAGGACTGATTTAGTCGACAAAGCAGGTAAAGCAAAGCCTAATTTTACAAATGCAAATTGATCTCAACTTATCCATATTGTTAATTAAAAGCATTTAGCTTTCACTCTTTTGGATGAGTGTAGTTT
This sequence comes from Ctenomys sociabilis, assembly GCA_004027165.1. Classification (NCBI taxonomy): domain Eukaryota; kingdom Metazoa; phylum Chordata; class Mammalia; order Rodentia; family Ctenomyidae; genus Ctenomys; species Ctenomys sociabilis. The sequence goes on along the minus strand of PVKA01012111.1, from coordinate 14,289 downwards.
GTGTGCTTGATAGAATCATAGGACCAAAACATGTCATTGTCACACCCCAAAAATATCTGTACCTCACAGAAGATGGGAATCAAATTGAGCCTCTTCTCAGTTCCAGAGACAGAGTCTTCTATTGCGAGGTCAACAGACAAACACAGAAAGCCAGAAGAGGAGGGACAAAATTTCTAATGAGCACCATTCTTTTGTACTCAGTGGTTCCAAGAGAAACCTTGAAAGGGAAACTTTTGGGTTTACCTACGTTGTGACTAATATAAGAGAAAAAAAAATTGAATTTCAAAATGTAGCAAATAATTTGGAAATCATGCTTATATTTGTAGCTATATCTTATAATTATGAGTCACAATTCATAATTGTCAAAAGAAGTTTGAAAGTGTAGGAGATAAAGAAATATTTATATTTAGAACTGTTTGGGCACTGAGATTACACTGAAATAAAATTTACATTTTAAGTATTCTTTTGGCTACAAATGAAGAAGTCTGACTCAGACTTATTTAAACAAAACATGGATTTATAGTCCTATGTAGCTGGAGGGAGGAGGCACCAGGGACAGCTAGCTCAAAGATTCAGCAGCGTTATAGTGATTTCTCTCCTCATGTCTGCTTTCCATTGCTTCATTTTCTGTGCGTCGAGCAGCTGGGAAGGTTTGGATAGAGTGGGAAACCCTAGAGCTGGGAGGTACTTAGGTCTCCTCTACTCCAAGTGTCCTCTGCAAAATGAGCTGTGTTTGTATGGTCCTAGAGCTTGTGGAAAATGCAAACTCCACAGACTAGAAGATTCCTCTGCAATTTGTACAGCCATTAAAATTTGGATATCCAGTGCTGGGGAGGCTGAAAATAGGAGAATCACCACGAGTCAGAGCTTGTAGTGAAACCCTGTACCAAATACAGAAAAATGAAAATAATAATTTGGATATCCAGACCAGACCACTGAGGCCAGGGACAGGCATTGGAAGAGGGTTGTGTCCCAAGCAGAGCCACATCATTACAGCGAGAGAAGATAATCCGTAAGACGCAAACAGACAGTGTGCAACAGTGCACTATTGCTGCCACTGGCAAATGATGATTTTAGTCAGAAGAGAAGGACTGTCTAAGACCACCCTTCTTCCTGAGAAAATGTTGAAAGCAGATCCAGAAGCCTCAAGATGGTTTCTAGTGGAAAGAAGCTGGGAAGGGCAGTGCCTGTGTGTGTTCTCATATAGAACACATGTTTATCTATTACTGTCATGGTGTTCTTGACAAGATAAGCTTGACTTTTGGGGGTCAAAAGAAATAAGTACATTAAAGTTTATAACTTTGCTATTTGCCTGAAAATATGGTTTTAGGTTTTTCTTTAATCTTTTCATTTATTTGGTACAGGGTCTTGCTATGCAGCTTGGGAGTGTGGTGATCCTGCTCCTGTCTCAGCATCCCCGACGCTGTGATTACAGGTGTGCGTCACCACACCCAGTCTCGGTGGCTGGCTCAGCACAAGCTTGGCACGGTGTGTGATACCGGGGATCGAACCCAGATCTTTGACCTTGCCAGGCAGGAGCTTAGACCACTGAACTATCTCCCTAGCCCTTATTTTAGTTTTTATTGAACTTCTATCTTCTTTTTTGACTGCCTATGCATGGTCCCTTGGTCATACTTTCAGGGAACTCCCTACTGTCTATGACTGGCTGGGTCACTTTCTTCAACATGAGAAAAATTTCCTTTCCTGGCTTTTTTTGGCATTGTCTGATTCTCAAACCATAGACATGTGGCCTATGTTCCAGTAATTTGGTATTTCTACCTTAGAAACTAAATCTTGAGCAGATGACCCACATAAATACTGGGACTGGGGCTGGCAAGATAGCTCAGTGGTCTAAAGCGCTTGCTTTGGCAAGCTTAGGCAAGCTCTCAGGGACCGCGGTTTGATCCCCAGCTCCACATGCCATGCCAGCCCCTACCGCAGGGCGGGCTGAGCTGACCCCACCCCCCTGCAAAAAAAGAATCCGTGATGTGTAGCGAGACACTGTAATAAATAAATAAATTTAAAAAAATAAAATAAATACTGGGACTATGGAGAATTTTCTATTTGGCATTTATAGTGTTTACAATAAAACTCAATTTTATGTTTATGGAGGCTGCAACATACCCTATACAGCATGAAGCACTTTCACAGTGTCATCAACCAGATAGTATAGGGCTATAATTTGGGTGTTGTTTTTTCTGTGATGCTTTCATTCTTGTCTGTCAGCCTTCTTGGAAATGTAATAATTTCTTCTGAAGTAAGCATCAGTTTCTTGCTCATACCTGGATTGGCTTCATGGGATGTGACTGTGCAGTCCCTCAGGTCTGTTCTCAGAAGGGCCCGGTGCTTGCCGAGCACTTGGCTGTCACCAGTCTGAAGTTCCTATCAATTTTAACATTGTTTCAGTCTGTGCTGGGCCTCACCAGCTCTACACATGGTCTTACTTGTGTTTAACTGTGCTTACTTATTTAGTATTTACTTCTTGAAGGGCAAATTAGACCATGGTGCTAAGACCAGAATGGTGGGAATCAAGAGAAGTGTTTCTGTATACTGATTTTTGGAAGTTCTGGTCTTTCAAGTGCGTGCCTAATTTGTTCATCTGTTTTGGTCTCTACTAATCAGACATTTCTGAGAGTACAAGTTGTGTTCCTATAGTGTTGTATGACTATTCATCTCTATCTCTTTTAATCTGTCCGTGTATAGCTTTATAGTTGAAAAACTACTATACTTTATTTTGATCCACATTTAAGTCCTGTATGTGTTACTGTTATTAGTAGTGGTAGAAACTGTGGCTCAGGGAGATCATGTGTATTAATCTGTCCCACATGAAGTTAGTTGGGGTTAAAATACAGGGTAATGGGAACAGTTCTCTTTCAAAAAACATGCACACACACACACACACACACACACACACACACACACACACACACACAGTGCTCTATAGTGTTCCCATTATTATGTTAGAAACTATACATTCCATTTGGGAAGTTAAAGAAATAAAGAATCAGCTTTTGACAGATCTCTCAAAATATTATAATTGGGAGATTCAAGTTTGGTCTGCTTAATGGGCAGTAAACAAACAAACAAATAAAAAATAAGGGACATTTGCAACCAAAGGGCTGCAGTGTATATTGCTAGAGAATTTTCTAAGTGGAATTTCTCTACAGTTTTGAATGTGTTTCCTCAGCTGTATTTTGGCTGCTACAAAATCTTTACAAGCATAGTTAAAATAGTTTCAACTAGTCTAGAAATAACAAATGTTTTAAAAACATCCAGCAAGTATGCTTGGTATCTTGAGAGCTCATGGGCCACAACAATAATGATAACAGTAATATGCACAAGTCAGCTTGCTTAACTATTTAAACAAGAATTGGATTCTCTCCTTAGTTTTAAAACAAATATTTCTGCCTAGTGATCAAAAAAAATTTTCTGGGTGAGAAACACTACTTCCTTTTAGATTAATACTGGAAAGAAATGCTGTGATTCAATGTCAATGTTCTAAAATTAAGGTATAGTTTGAAACCTGCTTTGTAATATTACTACAGTATGATTTAATAACTTTTTCATTCTTTACAAGGATGTAGAAAATTTGTTACTTTCAAGAATCCTTCACAGAAATAACCTTTTTCATATTGCCCCATAATCATATTCTCTAATCTCCTAAAATAAATAATTTTGTTCTTTAAAACAATGAGGGGCTGGGGGGATGGTTCAGTGGAATAAGTGCTTCCCTGGCAAGCACAAGGGTTTAAGTTCAATTTCCAGTTTCACCAAAAAAAAAAAAAAAAAAAAAAAAAAAAAAAAAAAAAAAAAAGAAAAAGAAAAAGAAAAAGAGACCTGTTTTAAGAAATGTGCCTTTTAAACAATATTAAACAATATTTTATCTGATGATATTACTATGGAACAATTGGCAAAGGACTCTGGGGTGGAAAGGAAAACTGCCTGACAAACAAAAATCAACATTTTTCACTATGGAAGGAGAATAATTGTGTTACTGACCTACAAAGTCAAGACATGAAAAACTGTGTGTCTTCATTCTTCTCCTGCATGCAGTGAGGACTTGGTTAGGAGCAGCCAGGTGAATCTCTAATCTCGCATGTGTAGGTTCATACTTACACCAGCAAAAATAGCTTTTATGGTTTGTGTCTAGATGCTCCCCCAAATCCTCATATGGTCATAGGCGGGACTTTTCAGATTTGGCTAAACCTAGTGTGTGATGCTGGGATTAAGGGTGTGAGGTTTCTAAATGAGTCCACTGATTGCTTTGACACTGCACTGGAACCCTAGACAGGTATAAAAGGGGCAGAAAGAAACCAGTGAGGCCCCTTGCCTGCTTTGCGACCTTCTGCCCACCATGAACTGGTGGTTTGTCCTTTGCGCTTCCCCCTATGCCATGCAACTTTTCTTGTAGCCAGTTGATTTTGAACTGAAATCTATCCAAATTATGAACCAAGTAAACCTTTCTTCCCTTAATAATTAAAAAAATATTTTATTTTATTATTAATTTATTTGATACAGGGTCTTGCTATGCAGTTCACACTCATAGTGATCTTCCTGTCTCAGCCTCCCCAGTTCTGAGATTACAGGTGTGTGCCACCATGCCCGGTTTTGGGGGCTGTTATAGCATGCAGTACCTAGGATCGAAAAGTGGTCCTTGTACTTTCCAGGCAGGCACTTAGAACAATCTCCCCAGCACCATCCACACTTAATTTGAGTGCCAGGCATTTTGTCTTGGCAATGAGAAAAGTAACTAGGATTTTACTTGTACTTTCTTAGAATCCTGAGTTGGGCTCTCCAAACTAAATTGACAAAAGGAAGATTAACAGGAGCAAAGACTTATTGTCTATGGATATATACACCTTCACAGAAATGAAGACCCAAACTATCAGTTAAGCTGAGGGGCTTATGGGCCATTTTCATAGAATTATGAGTTGGGAAGTAGTAACATAACAAAGGAAGGGGGTGTGGCTCAGAATTCTAGGGAGGTGCACTATGGAGGCAAGTATGTGGCAGAAGTGAGTGGAATGTAAGGTTGTCTTAATACAAGTAGGTTGCTATAACAAGCAGTCATAGACTGGGTTGCTTAGAAAGCACAGAAGTTTATTTCTCATAGTCTTGGAAAGCCAGTGACATAAGCACTGACACATTTTGTGTGTGAGGATGGACTGCCTGCTGGTTCATGGGGTTATCTTCTCTAACCTCACATGGAGAAAGTGGAAATGAATTCCACTGAGTGTAGTTTGTAAGGATGCAAGTCCCCTTCATGAACAGTTTGCTTTGATGGCTTAATCATTTTTTAAAGGATTCACTTCCTAGTATCCTTTCCCGGAGGGCTGGGATTTCTACAGAATTTTGCGGGGAACAGAATATTCAGCCCATCAAAGGGTGATTTAACAGTGTTATGCAGACTAAAGTTGGTGTCTCCTCCATTGGTAACAATGGTCTCTGGTGATTAATAAGAGTAACTTCTTCCTGGTGGGGGACCTGGAGATACCTTTCTGAATGGACATTCATGCCATCTTTGTCAAAAGAAATGTACATTTGTTTAAACTGAAATTGGAGGGCAGAGAACTTTCCCTGCATCTGGTATTTCTTAATTGCCTGTCTGTCAAAAATTATCCTTCTGCCAAAGTGGAATACTGTGGAGTGGAATATTTAATCCCTTTCACCAGTATACATTTACAGAATCATTTTCCTCATGTCCTATGTTTATCCAGCTTCATGGACACGTGACCTGTGCAGCCTTATGGGGATGCACACGAGAAGGAACTCATGCTCAGGGCAGCATTTTCATTGTCCTAAAGTTTGTAATATTCTTAAATAGGGTGCTCTGCTTTTTATGTTGCAGGGGATCTCAGGCCATATGGCTGG